>OZ023316.1:52845106-53132606 GCA_964007375.1 Ophion obscuratus | reverse complement strand
CAAAAAAATGGAATAAACAACCCCATGGCGAAAAAAAAAATTTCCCGTCGTTTTTCGGAAAAGACGCCAAACTGCATAATTACCCCTTTTGGTAATAGCGATCGGGATATTGGAATCACAATATACAAAGCCACGAGTTGCTTAGTTCTTTTTTTATTTAGCATCTGATCTTTTTCAGTTCTCGGTAACAAAACTACCCCAGTTTCCGCCGGGAAAAAAATTCAATCAAAGTCGAACCACACACCTATCCTTCGTAAAAGATTTCGGTTCATCTGTCAGTCTCGTAGAAGGTTAACCCTCAATCCGTGAACTTGAGTCGTTTTCGTCCTGCCCAAAACAATTTTCTTCGCAGGTTGCTAAATGTTTAATGAATAAAAAATATATAAAGAATAATAAATAAAAACCCTTATTTTCACTTGAGAAGTACGGTCTAAAGATTGACCATGATTTTTTTCACATTTTTCCATTGACAATTGTTGGTTTGGTAGTGCGAAGAAGAAAACGACCCAGGTTCATGGGACTAAGGTGTCACAAATACGTTCACGGATTGAGGGTTCCTGTAAGTGAGGATAAAATTTCTGATTTTCGTTATTTTTTTTAACGGACACATTTATTCACCATTTTTGAGACTTAGGGTACGTTTTATTACTACTTTTGATTGTTACATGGTATTTTTTTCATATATCAATTTTTAAAAATGGCCGTGGTACGGCGCGGTATTCTGAACGGGTTGCGGCGGATGTTGTCAGATGGCGTAACACGTAGTGTCGGCGAGACTAATCTGACAAAAAAACCAACTAACAATTTTCTTTCATTAACACTCTTACGCAGAAGATGAACCAAGAAAAAGTGAGAAATGTTGAAAATCGATGAAATGCTCGGCTTCGAAACAACAAGATTGAATTTACCGAAAAGAAATGTCTACATTTTGCAATAATTGTTTTTCTCCAATTCTCATAAAAACTTAGGTTTATGTTTTAGATAATAAGGTTAGAAAGATTTATACCAAATTTTATCAGAATCGGTCGATTAGTTTTTTAAGGGAGACTTTGTCCTTGGAGTGCCATATTTCAGGTGTTTACATTTTATTTTTTTTAAAGGATTGTTTTGATAGATCGACGTTGAAAAGCATGGATGTTAAACTCGCCTGGTTGAGTAAAAAGCGACGGAGATAGAACCAATGTTGCCAAATATCAAACCTAGAAATACGTCGTAATAACTATTTTTTTCATTTTTCTAATTAAGGGAGACTTTGTCCTTGGAATGCCATATTTCAGGTGCTTACATTTTATTTTTTTTAAAGGAAACGAGAAAAGCTTTTTGAGTGCGGTTTTTTCTTGCTTTTATTCATGATATACAGAACGTTAAAAAAAAATTCGACAAAAAAACCAAAATGGCGGCCGTTGCAGCTCCGCGAAAACAGGTCCTCAAATCGCGGGAGGTAAACGGCTGTCATCACTGCCCCCTCTTTGTTGACCTGAAACACAAATTCAAAGCATATTATCAATCTGTGACCCTTTGGTCATGGAATGACCGATGGGTTTTTCGTTTAGTAGAAATTTCGGAAAATGGCGGCAATTTAAAAAAAATCGAATTTTCGCGTTTTTTTCGCATAAAAAGATAAATAATAAATGCAAAAATGTATCTATCAAAAAAACGATCCGTCATTCCGTGACGACATATTTTCTGAGTATTCTCTCTAAATTTCAGGTCGATGTGTTAATTACAGCGGTCAGGAGAATGTCAGCCATTTTTAAAAACGTGTTCTCGAGAAAAACGCGTTTAAAGTTTTGTAATGTGTTTACACAAATGTATTTATAATTACCGCTAATCGGCAATGCCTGGTCCATAGAGGCATCCCTCCTCTTCTTCTAGATGCTCATGTTGAGCCGCTAACATCTCCCAGGACATCTTCAAGGACAAAGTCTCCCTTAACTATACGTCACGCCAGTTTTGACAAAGCAATTTAGAAGATCGTGCTATACCTCCGCTATTTGTCCAGATTATTCAAATAAAAAAAAAACTACCATATAATAGTCAAACGTAGTAATGAAACATACCCAAAGTATACTTTCCATTTTAAAAAGATCATGTTAATCAGCAAATTTTGTCTGCCCTAAAAGTATCTTCGCCCATTGAAGCAAAGTGATCCATTTGTTTTAGGACCCTTTTTCGAAAAAGGGTGAAAAAGGTGGACTATAAAAACTCGGTTACAGGGAATCCTTGTCTCCATTCTCCTTTCTCTTCCATACTCTTCTCGCTTTTTTCCTGCATCAAGAACTACCAGAGTTTATCCCAGATAATGACTCTATCGATTTTTCGTACGCTTCTCTCTCTCTCTCTCTCTCTCTCTCTCTCTCTCTCTCCCTCTCCCTCTCTCTCCCTTACTTCACCAATTATTCCAACGAAGGATCGAAGTCTCCTCGTATAATAGAACGGTCTGCGTTCAATCGTCTTAGATCTGTGTCATTAGTTTTACGATCGTCTGCCAGGACGAAGCAGGGTACACGAGGCCGAAAGGCGCTCGTTGAAACCGCAAAGGTAAAGAGGGGTGGCTGGAGGGTGACTGGAGTAAAAGATTTCGGCAAGGCCGAGAAATCGTTCGAGAGCTGTAACAGAGGACAACCGTAATTAAAAGAAATCCCTGCATTACGGTTCCACGTACATAAAAATCGTCAACGATACGCAAGAGAAAATCTTGACCGGCAAAACATCCCCTTAAGCTCGCGCTTTAACCCTATACGAGATCCTCTTACGTAGTAAGCCTTTGGCAGAATTCGAGTGGAATTCGTCTCGGCAGAGAATTACGATAAATACGATCCTTCTTGCGGCCAGTTAAGAGATCGAAAATGAGCTTGAGCAAGAGGACGGAGAATCTTCCCTGGCCGCGAAGATCAAAGAGGAGAGATTTTCTGAGCTTCGTCAGGCGAGCAAATGTTATCTCCATGCGTGCAAAATATTTCCGCTCTGGATTTGACGGCAGGATATTGAAGAATATTGATAATATTGTTACGAAATTAAAATATTAACATTAATCATCGAAATAGTGCTGCATGATCAATGGTGGTTCTGGCAACTAGGGTGATCTGAAATAAAAATTAAAAAATGTACTTTCGGTATGATAATTGACCTTTCGTACGACCGGATACTTTTTGGTAATTTTGAAAAATACAAATATGGCAAGGTCGAGAAAAATTATTCGAATCTAGACGAATAACTTAACCATTTGTTATTGATGGGTTACATCTACTTCCTAGCCGGAAAAAAGAGGAATTTATGTGAATTTTTTCTGGAAACACTCGTCCAGGTTTTCAAATTATTTTTTGTTACATTGAAGAGAATGATTTTAGGTATCTTTTACAATTTCTGTATCGAAAAATATTAACAAATGTGGTAGATAGAGTGATTTGTACAGACCACTGTTTGAAAAATGTGCTTTGCGGTGGCCACTAAGAGAATCAAACGCATTTAGATTTTGCACGAAATTGTCTAGTGTTTGGACGAGGAATTCAACGAAGTATTGATTTTTGAAAAAAATGGCCGCAGTCCAAAAAGAAAGTGTCGATTTTCGGTGGAAAAAACGCTCTATTTTTGTAGCTAAAAAACCATACAGTAAGAAAATAATTCCTTCTTCAAGCACAGTTTTTTGAAATTTTTAGCTTAGAAAATTTGTAGTTGATCGGTCCACCGGTTTTTGAAATATCGCGGTCTTGAAAAAGACATTTTGGGAAAACTGAAGATTGGACAGGCAAATAAAAGTCAAGACACTGGCCTATAAAACAATGCAATAAAAAAAATCATGTTTGCTTTTCATTCCAAGCTTATAGAGTACCCTTAATAGAATGCAGTTCTAAATTCTTCCTTCCAAAAAGTCAGTACTGAATAGAAAGGTACGAAATAAGTACGTTTTGGAATCAAGGCGCACTATTGTTTAAAATTAAAGGCTATAAACAGTAATCCTTTCCTAAATCATAAAGCATTAATTCTTATACTCATTAAAATAAATTCCAAACCCATGAAGATAAAAAAAAAATGTTAATACTTTTTGTGCATCTCAAGGGGTCAAGTAGACGAAAGCAATCCCGTGGCTTGAAAATGCTCCAAAAAATTGGGCTTTCGGTAATGAGCCCAAGAATCCATATCAACATCGTTCGAGGAGTAATATCGTCGGTGGAATTTTAAAAAAACTACACGATTTTCAGTCTCGCAAGGAAAGGTCGCGAGATCGAACTCTCCGAATTCGATTAAGGCGTTAGCCCCACTTGTAGCGTAAAAAAGGCCTTTTTCGTGAATTTTTTTAAAGAAAACTACAAAACTTTTTTACTCGATCAATATACCATCTTAAAGACCACATCTTGAAGAACTTTCAGTAATTTTTTTATTGAAAAATATTACATTGTTTAGTGGCAAATGGCCGTCAATGAAATAATGTTTTTATATACACGGTTTGCGGTGACCAACATTGCGGCGAAGCAGAACATCCGAAAAAAAAAATGCGGATGGATTTAGTCAAATATAAGTATAAACTAGTCTTTAATCGAAGGATTTTAAAAAATATTCATTTTTCACAAAATGGCGGACAGTCAAAGTTAATGGTTCGATTTTAACGAAAAAAAAATCGAACAATTAAAGACTACATTTTTATGTATTAAATAAGCCTGCAAAATTTCAAGAAGATCGGTTCATTAGTGTTCGAGTAATCTTGGTCACCGACTTCAGAAATGCCATTTTGAGAAAAACGCGTTTAGTTTCAATTAGAGGGTCGTTTACACAACGGATTCTTCTCTTTCAACGCTCATATCTCAGTCAATTTTGTTCAGATCGACTTGAAATTTTCAGGACATATTCTCAGATACTTATACTTCAAAAAAATGCAATAAAAAAAATCGATTTTTTCAAAATCTCAAGTAGGGGTAACCTCTTAAATTTGGCATGTTTGTAGAATGGGTAAAAATAGGGGACACGTATTTTTTTACATGTGCGCAACTCGATTTTTAAGGGTTGAAACGCACCCTCGAAAATTGGGATGTTTTTCGTCGATAACGTTTTAACGGTACGAGATATTAAAACAATTCAAATTGCATTGGAGATGAGAACGATAACGTTATTGACGAAAAACGAAAAACACCCCTATTTTCAAGGGTGTGTTTCACCCCTCAAAAATCGAGTTCCGCAGATATAAAAAAACGCGTGTCGCCTATTTTTACCCGTTCTGCAAACATGCCAAATTTAATCAAAATCAGAGAGCTCGACCTTTCCATGTCAGATAGACAAACGTCCATTCATACACTTGTGAATGAGAAGTATCGAAAACATTCCTTAAGGTGATCCAATCGCCAGGCTTCAATCCGTAGGATTTTCATATTTTTTTTAGCTCCACTAAATATATTAATAATCGTCTCCGTAAAATTGCACGGTCGGTTATCGACCTAATTGCACAGAAAAAAAATATTAAGATTGCGTATTTTTGTGAAAGCATTCCGAGACGACATGCAAAAACCCAATTTCCGGTTGCTACAAAAGTGTATATAACAGTGGGAGTCCGTCAGATTCTTAAAAATAATCAGATTTACATACCTAACAATTGTGGTAATCCAATGTTCTCAGAAAAAATTACGCTTATTGACCGAAATTTTTTGTAATATCAAGTTTAATTTGAACTTCCGGTGTTGGATTTATAACCACTTGCTACGATAAAGAGACGTGACAGCAAGGCAACAGCTGTAGTCCTAACCTCATCTCATTCGAATTTCCACACATATTTCACTTTCAATCGACATATTTCGCCGACACAAATTTTCCACGCTTTTTACCAGTCGTGGCCCGAATACAATGCCTTATATTTCCCGCACCTGACATTGTTTTGACAGATCGACGTTGAAAAGCATGGATGTTAAACTCGCCTGGTTGAGTAAAAAGAGACGGAGATAGAACCAATGTTGCCAAATATCAAACCTAGAAATACGTCGTAATAACTATTTTTTTCATTTTTCTAATTAAGGGAGACTTTGTCCTTGGAGTGCCACATTTCAGGTGTTTACATTTTTTTTTTTTTAAAGGAAACGACTAAAGCTTTTTGAGTGCGGCTTTTTTCTTGCTTTTATTCATGATATACAAAACGTTAAAAAAAAATTTTTTTTGGAAAAAAACCAAAATGGCGCCCGTTGCCGCTCCGCGAAACAGGTCCTCAAATCGCGGGAGGTAAACGGCTGACATCACTGCCCCCTCTTCGTTGATCTGAAACGCAAATTCAAAGCATATTATCAATCTGTGACCCTTTGGTCATGGAATGACGGATGGGTTTTTCGTTTAGTACAAATTTCGAAGAATGGCGGCAATTTAAAAAAAAATCGAATTTTCGCGTTTTTTTCGCATAAAAAGATAAATAATAAATGCAAAAATGTATCTATCGAAAAAACGATCCGTCATTCCGTGATGACGTATTTTCTGCGTATGCTCTCCAAATTTCAGGTTGATACGTTAATTACAGCGGTCAGGAGAATGTCAGCCATTTTTAAAAACGTGTTTTCGAGAAAAACGCGTTTAAAGTATTGTAATGTGTTGACACAAATGTGTTTATAATTACCGCTAATCGGCAATGCCTGGTCCATAGAGGCATCCCTCCTCTTCTTCTAGCTGCTCATGTTGAGCCTCTAACATCTCCCGCTGCTCAATCCGGGACAAAGTCTCCCTTAAATGTGCACATTCATCAAACAGTTTACACACGGAAAATGTTATTACAATTTATTTTCTTGCATATGTTAAAAATATGAATTGTACAAGTTTCAAGTACGATCAGTGGTATGACTAGTGTGAAGCGATAGGATTACCTCAAGCGTCCATACTCATTTGAAGGGCCAAGGGAGTGTTTTATTTCCCGAGACGACCAAATTCGAAGGAATAACTATGGAAAAGAGTAAAAAATCCTTGAAGGTGCCATTGATGAGTCTCGAGCTGGAAAGATTCGTCTTCCGGGGTCAGGAGGAAATCGGGACGTTTTCGTGAAAAGAACAATGGGGAGCACGTGAAAGAAAAGGGAATGAATAAAGAGTTCGTTTCGAAAAAGGGTTTTCGACACCCCCGAATCCGCGTTTCCGTAATTGCTGATTGCCTTAATTGTTCTACAACGAGAGGCGGGAGGGGGGGGGGGCACTTCCGGTGGACCCATCCTTCCCACCATGCCTATACATACGGTAAAATCCGTTCGCTAATAAACGACAATGGGCCGAAATAAAAAAGAGTAAGGGAATCTGCCTGAGGAGAGCAGCCGAAAAAAAGAGCGTTGCGGAGAAAGGAACGATAAAAGCTACTCGTATACGGCTCGCCGCTTTTGTTCGGTCACCAGGGTGAAGCACCACACGGGGAGAGAACCAAGGCGAAATTGAAGCACAAAGGAAAGTTGATGAAACATTAAAGTGTGCGGCAAAAAATGACTTTTTCGCGAACGAAATGACTCGTGCGTGAATGGATTCGCTTTACCAGCCTCATTCGGGCCAGTCGATCTGCCACGAGTCTTTCCATTCAGTTGCGTCACGGTATAACTGTTATTCGACGAGTTTCGTTCACTCTTGCGGTTTTCAATTTTGGGAAAACCGTACGTCGGGTGGGGTTGAAAGATCAAATTTAACACTTAATAGTCACACTGGGTCCACGGGACCCAAACAAATTATTTTGATGCCGTACAACCTTTTTTTTCCAATAAACCATACACTTTTTTAATATGCGTAAGCGTTTTGTTCTTTCCTTCTGAATCGCACTTGCGTTGGATGAAATAAATATACTTTTTGAAAAGTCTATTTCAAAGTACATTGTTTCCAGATTATAAAACCATTTTTTTGTCAATAATTACAAGAGTTACAGCATTTTTTGTAAAAGAAAGTCATTTTTCACGTTTTTTTTTGCATATTTTTTTTTGTTCATTTAAAATTTAATTTTTGATTTTTAACCAATATCCTTGTATTAAACAAGGTACCAATTATACCTCACTATTTTTTTTTCATGTCGCTCAATGCATTATTTCATTATTTATAATAATTTAAAAACGCCTGGGTCCCATGGACCCAGTATGACTATAACGTAATTCTAGCTAAGTGTGACTACTAAGGGTTAATAAGGGTATATCATTGTTTGGGCTTGCTGATTCGTTTGCGCGACTGTTATTCGTCTATTGAACGAATAATTCATTGGTGAATATTATTAGAATGATTAATAATCAAGAAATTATTAAACTATTTTACATTTATTTATTTCTTGGTAATTATTATTAAAACGATTAATAATTGAGTAATTATTATGTTATTTTGTTTATTAGTAACTGTTATTAAATTTATCAACAGTTTGGTAATTATTATATGGAGCGACGTTTTATAAATAATAAATAAATGAGCATTGTAATTGGATGATAAACAAATGAGTAATGGAAATACAAATGACTGTTATTAAATACCCTTCGTGATAATTATTTTACGATGTTAATAATAAGAAAATGATTACGGTCTAAGGGATAACACCACTCTAGCGGTAGAAAATGAGGAATAACTTAACTAAGTTTGACAACTTCGTTTGGGAGTATGAAAAAAAGAATAGAATTTCTTTTGAGAGGGTTTATTTAACACATATTAAAGTATAAATAAAAAATTTATTACAATTTTCATACAAAATGGTGGCGACAGAGCCCAGCTTGAAAAAAACGTGTTTTTTGACAAATAGCTTCAGGGGAGGAGGGTTTTCTCTTAAAGTATAAGACCTGGAACAAAAACCAAAAAAATTATAATCTATATATTATTAGCTATGGGACTACGTAGGATTTGTTTTAATCAAATGTCGGAAAAATGGCTTACTTTGAAAGAAATAAATCGATTATTTGACCAAAAGATAAGCAGCAAATTATTTTTGAAAAAAGTTTACATTTCATCAAAAAACGGCTACGTGCTCCCATAGAGAATGTAATTGTGAAGCTACTATCAAAATGTATGCATGCTCAGGTGGTGACCGTGATGCAAAAGTGGTTTCGAGAAAAATGAGTTTAAATTTGTACGAGGCGCCTCAAAGAATGCCGAGGCGCTGCGGCAAAATCGATAATTGAACCGTTTGAAATTTTTTTTCGCTACTGGACCAATTGCATATTGATTTAGTGACCGCGAAGTAATTTTTAAGCCCAAAAAAGGATTTTTCCAAAATTCTAGAGTAGTGTTATTCCTTAATAATGAGAAATTTTACGATTTAAATAATAAGAAATTTCACGATTTTCGTGATGAGAAATTTCACGTTTTGATAATAAGAATTTCACCGTTTTAGTAATAAGAAATTTTACGATTTTTACATAAAACATTTTTACGATTTTAATAATAGGAAAATTGATTTTCTTCGTCACTTTGAATTTGGGACCTAAGGGGGAGATATCTTTATGCGAGGAAAAAGTAGCTGATTTTCATGATTTTTTTTAAAGGAAAGATTTCTTCACGATTTTTTGGACTTAGGGTTTGTTTGATTGCTACTTTTAGCTGTTACATGGTATATTTTTTTAATGAATCTTCAAAAATCTCGGAGTTATGGCGCGATCTTTAAAACGGCTTGCAGCGGGTGTTGTCAGACGGCGTACCACGTAGCATTGGCAGGATTATTCTGAAAAAAAATCATTGTTTTTTCTTTCAGTAACACTCATACGCAGTATATGAACCAAGAAAAAGTGAGAAATATTGAAAACCAATCAAATTGTACGCTTTGAAACAAAGCTATTGAACTTACCGAAAAATAGCTACATTTTGCAAAAAAATACTGTTCTTAAATCGTCAAAAAACATTTAACAGGTTTTAGACAAAACGGTTAGAAATATTTATACCAAATTTCATCAGAATCGGTCGATTAGTTTTTTCGCTATACGTCTCGCCAGTTTTGAAAATGCAGTTTGAAGACCGTGCCACCCTTCCGCGATTTTCAAAGATTACTCATTTTTTTAATACCGTGTAACAAGCAAAAGTAGTAATAGAAAAATACCCTAAGTCTGAAAAATAGTGAAAAAACATTTGCTTTAAAAAAATTCCTTACAAAGATTACTCATTTTTTTAAATACCGTTTAATAGGCAAAAGTAGTAATAAAAAATACCCTAAGTCTAAAAAATAGTGAAGAAATATTTCCTTTAAAAAAAAATGAAATCATGATAACCAGCATTTTCAAAGATCACTCTTTTTTTAATACCGTGTAACAGGCAAAAGTAGTGATAAAAAACCCTAAGTCTAAAAAATGGTAGAGAACCATTTCCTTTGAAAAAAAATCAAATCATGAAAACCAGCATTTTTAAAGATTACTCATTTTTTTAATGCCGTGTAACAGGCAAAATTAGTAATAAAAAAATACCCTAAGTCTATAAAATAGTGAAAAAATATTCCCTTTAGAAAAATTCCTTTAAAAAGATTACGCAGTTTTTAAAAATACCGTGTAACAGGCAAAAGTAGTCATAAAAAATACCCTAGGTCTAAAAAATAGTAAAGAAATATTACCTTCGAAAAAAAATCAAATCATGAAAACCAGCATTTTCAAAGATCACGCATTTTTTTAATACCGTGTAACAGGCAAAAGTAGTGATAAAAAAAACCCTAAGTCTAAAAAATGGTAGAGAACTATTTCCTTTGAAAGAAAAAATCAAATCATGAAAACCAGTATTTTCAAAGATTACTAATTTCTTTAATACCGTGTAACCGGCAAAATTAGTAATAAAAAAATATCCTAAGTCTATAAAATAGTGAAAAAATATTCCCTTTAAAAAAAATTCCTTTAAAAAGATTACTCAGTTTTTAA
Source organism: Ophion obscuratus (assembly GCA_964007375.1). Lineage (NCBI taxonomy): Eukaryota > Metazoa > Arthropoda > Insecta > Hymenoptera > Ichneumonidae > Ophion > Ophion obscuratus. The sequence goes on along the minus strand of OZ023316.1, from coordinate 53,121,808 downwards.
AAATACCGCGTAACAGACAAAAGTAGTCATAAAAAATACCCTACGTCTAAAAAATAGTGAAGAAATATGTCCTTCGACAAAAAATCAAATCATGAAAACCAGCAATTTTTTTCCTCGCCTAAATGCATCTCCTCCCTCAAAAAATGGTATCAAAATAAAAACAGACGAAAACGTGAGATAATTGATGAGGCATTCGTGAAAATTGGTCGTATTATTATCCGTTATGACGGTTTTTCGATAACCCTGGGCTGAATTAAACGGGGGTCTGGCCCTCGTCGAATGAACCACACGACACATTCTGTCGGGTCGTCATTCGGCATTGGACCAACGTAGTTGCAGCACCAACCCGTCATTGTATATCGCCCACGGGTTCAATGCGTACACGACGCACTCGCGACGAGGAACGTTACGATTTTTCATTCTTTTTTTTTTAACTTTTAATACGCATCTCGATAATTTCAATCGATTAACGAAGGCCGGACAAGCTGACGATCGATTATTGACAGTCGGGCGAAAATCGAGGGAATCGGCGTTATTGCACAATCCCTCGGCTCTTCCCAGTCCGCACGTTTCACTCTCGATCTCTATTCGGCCCTGCTAATACCCGACAGCGTCAAATCGTCAAATTGAAAAGCTACGCGCGAGGCTATGAAGTTTTCCCGCATCGTATGTTTCACGGCAAATCCTCCGCGTTTTATGAATTCTTCGGATACACCCATCGTATATCGGCCCGGACTATTTTCGATTCAAAGCGAAAAAAAAGCAATCAACCTGATATGTACATTGCAGAAAAAAAACAAATCCTTAAATACACGGGAGTTGTTGAGATAACGAAAATAAAAAATGAATTTTTTTTTATCGCCGTGGTGTATCAACTGCACAGTTGACGTTTGGGATTGCTCGATATTTTGATCTAAACTCTTGAAATTATAGCACTCATATTTACTCTTTTCTTTTGATAATAATAATAATTATTATTATTATAAATATATATATATATATATATATATATATATATATATATATATATATCCATTTTGGGAACCATTTCGTTTTATAATATGTTGAAAAAATCTCGGAAGTCAAGTACTTGACAACATTTCTGTGAATCCCATTTTTTGTAGAGTATCGACATTTATTATAATTACGGCTTATTGATTACTTATAATTCAAGGTTATTAAGGGGAGGTATACACCTAGATGGTCGAGGTCGAGGATTTAGAAGGTATGAACATTCCGTCGACCGTAGAAGACCTACACTATGGGCCTGGTATCGATGATTCCATGTAAGTTGACAAATTTCATGATTCATTCATTTCCAAATTTTCAAACGCGTTTTTTTCAAAACCACGTTTTTCAAATCGGTACCCAAAATTTCTTCGGGCAAATGAACCGATTGCCTTGATGTTTTTTGTGGTTATTCTATACACCATTATCTAGTACTTGTCATAGGATTTTTTTTTCTGTTACTTAGTTTTTGTTTTATAGGAAAAATAATAACTAATTTTTGGCCCAAAAATCACTATTTATGTTCAAACGTCCGCCATTTTGTCATAAATCGATATTTTCAAAATCGGCTATGACAAGTACTAGATTATAGTATCTAATTTAATAATCTTTTTGGTTTTTTTTTCAGATGATTTTTGAAGAAACGCCAGTGGGTACCGTGTATGCAGATTTTTTTACGACGCTCCAAGGATCATACAATATCCATGTATATTTTTGATATTTTAAATAAAGAAAATTAAACATATTTTTGAATGTATATACTTTTAGATAATTAAAACCCCAATCCGAAATTTAAAATAGTTTTCCTTGGAAAAATTCACAAAAATAACCTTTTTTCCGGCTTCTAGGTGCCCCTTAATTATTTCTGTTCAAGTGTATCACATTTTCTACTGTTTAAAATAATTAAATATAATTACGTATCTCAACAAATTGAACCATCATGTGCTTTAATAATAACTTTAATAGAAACTATTAAAGTTATTGTTAAAGTGGGCTCATAATTTCGTTTTATAATATGTTAAAAAAAGTTTGACAGTCAAGTACTTGACAACATTTCTGTGAAAGCCATTTTTTTAGAGTATCGACATTTATTATAATTAAGGCATATTAATTACTCATAATTCAAGGGTATTAATTGTTTCTGCCAAAGTGTATAAAATTTTTTGCTGTTTAAAATAATTAAATATAATCGCATCTCTCAAACAAAATGAACCATCATATGCTTTGATAATAACTTCAATAATAACTATTAATAATAACTGTTGGGCCCATTAGAATGAAGGAATTTCAACTATTCTACTCTCTAAACAAAAAAAAATATAATTATATTCTTTGAAATCAAGTTTTGACTATTTTACTCTCTAAAGTTAAAAAAAATATATCCATATCCTTTAAAATAAAATGAACTATCATACACCTGAAAAATAAAGAAAAATAATTAGTGAACTCTTTAAAATTGAAGAGTATTAAATATTATATTTTCGAAATTCAAGGAGCCTATTAATCTCTTTGGAATAAACGAATGATGATTATGGTACACCTAAACATTAAAGAGCATTGAGTATTATAGTCTTTAAAATTCAAGAGTACTTAGAACTGTATAATGAAATGGAAAATTATCATCTACCAAACTCTTCAGGATCGAAGAGTATTAACTATCATACGCTTTGAAATTAAATATTATTAATACTCTTTAGGATAAACGAAAATTAGGTTTTTGCCTATTTTAAGGAGGAACATAATTTTAAGCGAGGAAAAAATGTCCGATTTTTATGATTGATTTTTTAAAGGTGAGATTTTTTCATAATTTTTCCTTAGGGTAAGTTTTGTTACCACTTTTGGCTGATACATGGTATTGTATGTTGATAGTCTTTAAAAATCGCGAAGGTATGGTACGGACTTCCAAACGGGTCACGGTGGATGATGTCGGCCGGCGTGACACGTAGCGCCGGCGGGATTAATCTGAAAAAAAAACCAACGAAGATTTTTCTTCCATTAACACTCATAGGCAGAATATGAACCAAGAAAAAGTGAGAAATATTGAAAATCGATGAAATGGTACGCTTTGAAACAAAAAGATTGAATTTTCCGAAAAAATGTCTACCTTTTGCCATAAAAAATACTTTTTAAAAAAAACTTTGTAAACGTTTAGGGTCATGTCAATAAGGTTAGAAAACGTTTAAAAAAAACTTTTAAACGTTTTAGTTTTAAAACATTTAAAAAACTTTGTAAACGTTTAGGGTCATGTCAATAAGGTTAGAAAGATTTATACCAAATTTAATCAGATTCGGCCAATTGAGTTTTTAGCTATACGTCACCCCAGTTTTAAAAATGCAATTTAAAAGATCGTGCTTTAACTCCGCGATTTTTTATGATTAATTTTTTTAAATCATTCAACAGCCAAAAAGAGTAATGAAACCACTTTTAGTCTCAAAAGTGGTGAAAAATCTTTCCTTTAAGAAAAAACATGAAAATCAGCAGATTTTTTCTTCGCCTAAAGGTATCTCCCCCATTAAGGCTTGAGTGGACCGAGAGCTGTAGGTTGGGTTGGAGATACTCCAAAAAATGTCGATGTCAGTGACGAGTCCGAAGATCGATATCAACATCGTCCAAGGAGCTAAAATTCTTGAGAAGGTGCACGAATATCGAGGTCGAAAGTAATATACGTTCAAACGATCCATACACCTATGCATGAGGAATATTAAATACATTCCATAGGGGTACCTAAGTCTTGACTTAATTACCTCGGCGCGTGAGGGCGTGTTTTATTGCAGCGCGGCTATTAATCTATTCCGACGGAACGTATTATTCTTCCACGAAGCGAAAATGAATTATACTCCAATTAAGCTCACGATGGTGAAAAAAAAGTGTGGAAATTCCGCCCTTTTGACACTCAAAAATGAGTGCCATAATTGAGCACTCATTTTTTTATGAGTGCTCAATTATGGGTATATATTTTTATTTCATACTGTGTACAGAAATTACTCAATTTATTCAATTTGCGAGGGGAAATGATTGACAAGTTCTGCTTGTGGAGAAAAAAAATTAAAACTGTTTTTTAACATTCGGTTACAGTGATGCATTTTTAAAAACTTGAGGTAAAACGGACTTACAACAGAATTTTGAATTTCGGCATCCATTTTTTATCCCCCATAGGAGTGTTATATACTCCTGAAAATTATCCCTATAAAGGAAAACTCCATTTTTTTATTTGAGGCGAGAATTAAAAATGTTTACCTTGAATAACACAAAAGAATTCAGAATTTTAGCACCTTATTTTTCACCCCGATAAACTGAATTAAATGCAATTCGAGTAAATTAAGTTAATTTAATTGAGTCAATTGGATTGAATCAAATTAATAAACATTAATTTAATTAATGTTGAATTCATTGAGGGCTCAGGCCACAGTAACGGGTATGAAATCATGTGCGAATTTAACAATTTTTTTCGTATGAAAAAGTGGTTCACTCATAAAATTAATTACACATCTATTTCGTATGAATATCAAGCTGTTAGAAAATATATATATATTTTTTGATGTACAAAATGGCCGTCTACTAATATTTTCTTTTGTTATCGTTTTTTAAGGCGCTTTTTCTCGTCAATCTACATTAGAATACCGAGAGAAGTACGTACGGAATTTAAAAAATATTGTTTTATTCAACAGTTGTAGGTATTTGAACTTAACAAATGAATTTTCAGTGAAAAATTTCGTTATAACTGCTCATAAACTGCTCATAAAATGAACAGTTTTTGATTAATCAGAAATTCCATACGTACTTCTCTGCGAACTGCAATTACGAAAATAACTTTTAAATTTGAAGTAAATCGAGTGGAAATTGCTGAAGTTATTTGTCACGCCAATGGGAAAAAAAGCTGTTTCGAGAAGTTTCGAGTAGTCGGCCATTTTGTACATCGATAAAAGAATTATATTTTTTCTAACAGCTTGATATTCGTAATAAATAGATGTGTAATTAATTTTATGAGTGAATCACTTTTTCATACGAAACAAATTGTTAAATTCGCATATGATTTTAGACCCGTTACTGTGGCCTAAGGCCTTAAATTAAATTCAAAATAATTCAATCATCCCTGAAAAAGGAAAAAGTTAAACGTTATCCCTATAAACTGAATTAAATTTAATTAAAATAAATTAATTTAATTCAGTTTAGTCAATCGAAATGAATCAAATTAATAAAAATCAATGTAATTAATGTTTAATTCATTAAATTAAATTCAAAATAATTCAATCATCACTTGTAAAAAATGGTAAACGTTAAATTTGAGGAAAACCTTTTAAATTTTAACGTCAGATAAAAAATGTTGCACCTCAGCATCTTATTTTTTATCCCTTTAAACTGGATTAAATTAAAATTACTAAATTTATTTTCAATGCATTAACCTAAATTCAAAATAATTTAATTATCCCTAAAAACAAAAACGTTACGATAATATAATTTTATCAAATTATTTCATCGAGAATTTTTAAAATTACCTGGAACATAAACGACATCTGATACATTAGAAAATAAGTTGAGGAGACATTTAATTTCACTGTTTTTATAGCAGCACCGTACTTTGGCTTGATTATTTATTACTGTTGAGCTCAACATTTGTTTCGTCTGTTTCTTCCGGAAAAAATGTACTAATTCATGTTTTTATATTGTTTTTTTAAGACGATTTTTCTCCGACGCAGTTCCGTTTTTCGTGGCGATCGTGGTCGGATAGTAACACTGCGGCCACAGTACTAGCTGGAGAGCTCGAGGGTAAGCGTTTAATAATCGCATAAGGTGTCAGACGCAAGTACAAACCCCATTTCAGCTTCACGGTCCACGGCGCGCTATACATAATGACATCAGATAATAACGGCGGTTGATAAACCTTTGAGACCGGTGAGTGCCGGAAAATTTTCCCTCGAGGAGGGTCCGACGTTATCGTTTTTATTTCCATACAATATCCGAGTAATGATTACCTCGCGCAATTATTCCTTCTTTGTCACCACAAGAAAATTGCGAGTATCTCGATAGCCCGTCCGCTGAATAATAAGACGAGACAAAAATGAAGAAAATAGATTCATTTAACAGCGCAAGGATGATCGTAAATTTCATTTTGGATACAGGAAACAAAATATATCTGGAATAACTTCCAGTTGTACGGTATCAATTAATTTTGATAATTTGTTATTACCAAAATAACATTTTTTTTATTACTGTTAAATTATTATATTATTATGTTAATTAAAAAAAATTGATTTCGGCAATAACATTAAAAAATAAAATATGTTATTACCGAATGTAATATTTAATTTTTTTACCGTTGTAAAAAAGTTATATTGAATAATTGTAACATCTAACTGTTTACCGTTATTCGGTACTACAAGTAAAAAATTAAATATGTTATTACCGAAATCAATTTTTTCCTTAAGGGAGGATACCACTGTAACGGGCCGAAAAAAGGGCGTTTTTCCATTTTTTTAAATTGACTAGATTCTTTATTTGGGATTTGGAAAAATGTATGTTGTTAAGCATACATTAAACTTATTTCGTGTAAATTTTTATTTAAAAAAAATGAAAATTAACGTTATTGAGGTTTGATAGACCTTGTGTATAAATCGATCGATGACTTAATCGATTGGCCGGATCGATGACTTGACAATGGTTGGTCTGGAAAATAAAACTAAAAAAGTTTTATAATCTATATAAATGCAGCTCTCGTAGTACGTAGCCAATTTTCGCAAAAAACATTTTTTTTTACAAAATAGCAGTGCAATAGTGGTTCTCGGGATATCATGTTCACCGACTTCGAAAACAGTATCATTTTCTGGCGACCATGTTACTTCTTGTTTTTCTGTATTTGTTAGGGATTTTTTAACAGAGTGTCTCTCTATCCGAATATCGGACGAATAAGCGTATGTTATTCGTCCGGATAGCGGCTCAGTTCACGCCGTATTTCCAGTAGGCGTATATATTATTGTGATTTGTGTCAGCTAGTATCCCGATAAATAACATATATTCGTCCGGATAGATTGTGTTAAATTGTTAAACAGACTGTCCGGAAGAATAATATACAGGTATTCGTCCGAATGAAATCTTTATAATTTTGTTTGCGTTTATTTGGTTTTGTTTGTTAAGTTTTTTCTTTGAATTTGTTTGTTTGTTTGTATTTATTTGGGTTTGTTCGTTCGGGTTTGTTTGGGTATGTTTGTTTGGGTTCGTTCGTTCGGATTTGTTTGGATTTGATTGTCTGATGCGTTATGCAGCGTGAACTGCATGAACTGAGCCGCTATCCGAACGAATAACATATGCCTATTCGTCCGATAACCGGACGGCTAGCCGCAGCGTTTTTGTTTCCCAATTGTTTCTCACAAAAACAATTCGGTATTTGGCCATTTTTCCGGGCCTTTAGGTGGATGTTGCCCTTTAAGGGGTATTGTCCATTCGCAGTAAAAAAATGTAAAAAAAAATCACTAGGTGTTCAAGCATACATACGAGCTCTTGCGTAAATTCGTGACCTTCAGTAGCTCAAATTCGTCAGGGGCTTTTTACGAAAAAAAATTATTCGTACTTCATAGAGGGCATTTACCGCCAAATGATACAAAGACAAGCTAATTCGTGTACGACACTTAACACTCCATCCTCACCTTCAGATTGTCCCCTTTTACCTACGGGACTCGTCGATCCCTCTGCCCAGGCGAACAATTTATTTTCATTAGGACCGAACCCTTCTCACGTACTATGAGCCCTCGCTTTTAATGCTCTCCGCTCTGCAAAGGGCAATAAACATGGCAACATAAACGCCCACCTACACGTAGGTGGATCGAAGGTGTACGTATACGATTTTTCGATGCTGATAAGATTAATGACATCCGACATCTTTGAGAAGGGTCGCGGCTGTAAAACGACTATGATAAAACGTAAAGATAAGGGCACGACGGGTATCTGAGGTGGGGCTGATGCATCAGGTCTTTCTGATCTCATTTCCTCGTGCACGCACTGCATAGGATCGATTTTCACCGGCTACGACGCGATAAATTTCTGGAGCCTTCCCACGAGCTACATAAACGATGCACTTTACGCCAAATTGCACCCGCGTGCAATGACTAAAAGACTCTTTGTGACTCGAGAAATATCGGAAAAATCCCAAAATATTGCACGTCAGGAACTTAAGGGGTCGCCTCACTTTAGACGCTGAAAAAGGCTATTTTCATGCATTTTTTGATAGGTTTATATTATAGATATTGATACAAAAGTTGTTACACTTAAGGCCTTAAGCCACAGTAACGGGTATAGAATCATGTGCAAATTTACCAATTTTTTTCGTATGAAAAAGTGATTCACTCATAACATTAATTACACATCTACTTAGTATGAATATCAAGCTGTTAGACATTTTTTTTTATCGATGTAGAAAATGGCCGACTACTCGAAACTTCTCGAAACAGCTTTTTTCCAATTGGCGTGACAAATAACTTCAACAATTTTCACTCGATTTACTTCAAACTTAAAAGTTATGTTCCTAATTGCCTTTCGCGGAGAAGTACGTACGGAATTTCTGATCAATCGAAAACTTTTCATTTTATGAGCACTTTATCAGCAGTTATAACGAAAATTTTCACTGCAAATTAATTTCTTAAGGATACCAAATTTCATCGAAATCGAAGAGATCGACAAAGGGATGCCAGTGTGTGAAAATCGAGACAAAATATAAGTATGTCGACGAAGGTTAAATATTTCAGGCTATCCATTTTTCTTGTAGTTATGATAAAAACAAACCTATTCGAATTATATTAAAAAGAAATTATCCTAAAGAATAATATGATAAAGTTATGTGTACAGGGTGTCCTGTTATGAATGGATAATTTTGCAACTGTCGATAGGTCAGACCATGTCATATTATATGCTGGTATTTTAGTTTAGTAACAGCTTCATTGTTTTGTGAGATAAAAATCATCTGCTTTTGGTTTTTCCCATGCCATTTTTACGAATGATAACTATTTTTGGCCCTTTTGTTTATTAAATATCTGGTAACTTTATAACTGGTAAAACTGATAAAATTACTTCAAAACGGTTTATTTAAAAAAAATACTCTTGGTTTTATCTAGAAACGTCTTCTTTTTAACGTTAAATGTCAAGGGAACTTCATGAACAAAGATCTTATGCAGAATTTTCATACAAACCAATCTGAACATCTGACTTTGATAGCCTGCGGTGTAAAAATATATCTACTGCGCATATCGTGCCAATTACTTGAAAAAGTTGTTTAGTTATTGTCGATTTATATCATTTGTAGAAATTAAACGCGGAAAATCAAAAGCAGATGATTTTTTTCACAACATAACATAAATCCAAAAATCTCGAAAACCGTGGGACTTTCACTAAACCGAAATTCACGCATATAGTAAGACACGATCTGCCCTATCGACAGTTGTAAGATTATCCATTCATAACAGGACACCCTGTATGTAATATAGCATATTTGGTGGATAGAAGCGGGGTGCAGGGGAATGGAAGTTGATGAAAAAGGGCCGCAAGGTATCTACTTGAAATAATAAAGATGAGGTATGGTAGGTGGCCAAAAAAATGCCTGAGGGAAGAAGTAAGAGCAATTGTTTATGGCAACCCATCAAAATGGGGAAGGGAAATAATAGAGGCAATGGGGAGCGTAGGTTAGAGGGCTATCTGGCAAGCCGTATGGAATGGTAATTTAAGGGAGCTGGAAAGAAAAATAGAGAGGCGCAAAAAATGATATTGAACAAGAAATGCAATATGATTGGAGCAAAGTGGATGGGTCAACATACTGCAAGGAATACAAACATACGAAAACAGGTATACACATAGAAAACTATTCGGAAGACAAAATGATTAGCGGAGAATTAAGCGGTCAGTCCACTTTGGAGCCACGAAAAAAGGCTATTTTCGCGATTTTTTTTAGGATTTTATAAATGATATGAATATAAAAGTTGTTGGGCTTGATAAATAAAGTCTTGAAATACATTTAAAACATTTTTAATTTATTTTTAAGTGTAAAAACTATAGTTTAACGCAACGCGTCAAAAATGGGTGGGCTAAGTAGCTCCGTCACAACTCGGCAACAGCTTGTCTAAAACAAAAAACTCAAAGTCCATTAGATTCAGAATGACACCAGCTACAAAATAACCCTCGGATATAAAGTTTCATAAAAAAATAAAAGAATGGCAGATGAAAAACGAAAAAAGTAAAAAATCGCGTTTTTTCACAGTTTTTCGCAAAAAAAACGAGTAAACATCAAAATTTTACATCCATCGAGGGTCATCTTGTTGCGAATCATGTTTACAATATGTGGTTCAAATTTCAAGAGAATCGGTTTCTTAGTTTTAGAGATACTATGGAGCTAGATTTTGAAAACGTTGTTTCGAGAAAAACGCGTTAGAAGTTTATACTATGAAAAACTCTTACCTAAACTCAATCGGCAATTCCTGCATTGTACAAAATCCCTTCTGATTGCTCATCATCGTCGATTTCTTCAAGTCTTGCTTGCTTTCCGATTTTTTGAAATTTTCAAAGTGGACTGGCCCCTTAAGCCGGGATATACATTTAGAAAGAAACAAAATAAGCAACGTTGAGGGATTTTTTAACTAAGAAATAATTATTCTACAATTATGAAACTTTGGGTGTACTTTAATAGTATATTTAAGTATACAAAATAATTTTTTTAAATTAATTCATCATCAAAATGACGGAGCTGTGGCAGAGTCTAGCTTCCCGTTGATTTTGATTTGCAAAAAAGTTCAAACATTTTTTCAGTTAGAACATGTATAGTTCCTATGTGACGGTAATAAAAATGAAGGAAATGAAAATTTAAGATAATGGCATGCATTTTTAAAACATCAATATTTCACGCGTCATTTCTGTAAAATGTGGATTAAAAAAGTCGTTTTTTTTTTTCAATTTTTCAAAAACAGTTCTCGCCAAGTAGAAGGTACCAATATTATCAATATTTCTACCAAGTTTCAACTCAATCGGCTCAATAGGTTTTGAGTAATCCTGCACGCCAATTTCAATAATGCAGTTTTGAGAAAAACCGTCGACGGGCTATAACGGTTGACGATTTTTCGAATTTTCCTTTAAAATGAAAATATTCTACATATATTATTCTATCGTTTAAAGAAAAAAAAAACAAAATCGATTTTTTGATCGTTGCAAATGTATATCCCACCTTAAGGGAAAGGTGGGCAAGGATAAGAATGTAAGTAATATCGAGAATGACAAAAAAAGGTATGTAGATACCAAATGTAGAATATGCAAGCAGGAAACCGAAAATGTCCGACATATTTTCGAGTGTACAGAAGTTGAGGGAAAACTAAATCAAGAAATAGTGAATAAACTGAAGCATTAGTTGGAAAATAGCAGGGGGTTAGAAATTGTCCAGAAAATATAAGCGCAACGGGCAAATAAACTTTGCGATTACATCGGACAATTTGAGAAATTAGCAACTAGAATTAAATAGGTAGTATATGAAAATCAATGTAAAATAATGTATGTAAACGCGAAGGGAGGGACATTCATGTGAACACCCTTGAAAATTGTATACAAAGAATAATAATACTACTACTTCTATACAATAAAGTAAATAAATAATTTACACATGATTATATTAATCGTTTGAAAATTACGTATTATTATAAATAATTGAATATAATATAAAAAAAATATCTCAAGATTTGATTGTTCTTTAATTAAAACAAATTAAATATAATTCAAGGGTACTTATTGTTATTATTTTTATTATTATTATTAACAAATCCATTCAGAGTACGCTCAGAATGATTTTACTACAAAGCATCGTAACATCTAATACTCAATTGGTTTTATTAAAGTGAATATGATTCCAGTAAATTTATTTTCTTTACAATTTTGAATAAAAAATGATAGTTCTATACTTTAGTATTACTATACGTGAACAATATTTATTCTTTATAATGATTATAATAAATTTAAAAATAACATAAAAAATTATGCAAACTACGTTTAAAATGACTTGCCTACAATGTCTCTTGCTATGTAATGTTTAGTTTAAAAAGATAACGTAAACATAAATTAATGATATTCGTTCATGTAATAATTATAATGAGAACCACTTTGTTTAAAGTAATGACAAATGAATTTATTACAAATTATTTTTATGTTTAGGAAATCCATCTATTAGTGTGACCTCGTGTCTTTACTGTTGCCTCGTCGTTGCTTAGAACGTGAAGATTTTAATTTCATACCACGAGCCTGCTAAATCTCTGCAGGACGGTGGTGCTTTGTGGTTGGTCTTTCAGGCCAACAACCGGACCTGCAGCTGGGCTCTACTGGTGGCATAAGCTCTCTCTCCCCCCTATATACACATATATATATATATATATATATATACGTACACAAACACACATATGTGCTATGTAAAGCTCTCGACCATTGTTGACAATCGCAGGCAGTACCTATTCGCACGGTACCCGCCGATTAAAGACACATACACATATTTCGATTTAAAAAAAAGGAAAATTTTGCGACACAAGGAAACAGGATATTTGGACAAGTCTAAACCATGGCTAAAGTTCCAATTTCCAAAATGTCCTGCACATGGGAATCTTTTTTTTATACACTAATAGTTCCATAATCTCCGCTATTGTCATGGTCCCAAAATTCTTCACCATTGTCCCTGCAAATTGCAGCCAATTTTTCGATAAGTATAGTAGCTTCGAAAAAAAAAAAACATATGGATGCAGGCTCATTTTTTATTGCATTACATTCATCATTAAACTTGAAGATAATCAATCGATCAATAAATATTATGGATGGTAGGCGATAATAATAATAAATATACAACATAATACATTATAATGAGCAAAAAATAAATAATAAATACATTTAAATAAATTAAAAAGTGAGATAATAAATAATAATAACACAATAAATTAAAATGAGTAAAAAATAAATTAGAAATTCAAATAAATCAAATTAAAAATAAGACAGCAAATAATAATAGATGAATTCGATTATTGTTTCGTCTATGATGTTTTTTTTTATTAAATTTAATTTTCAACCTTTTTATGGACGGTTATGGATGGTTCGCGATCCAGGTAAATGATTTGTTAGTTAAATTAAAAATTGATTTAGAAGATAACGAATCGCATCGAACATTGACTTTAACCAATGATCGCCATGAATTATATCAACTCATTTGCCTCGATTGTTAAAGAATTGACGATAATAGTTGCAAGTGTCCATCTTGAGAATTTTTCTCGCAACTTTGCATTTCCGTTGTCGAAGTATCGAGTCGTCATGCCCGCGGTGTGCGTATCAGTTGTCAGAGAGGACAGGGAATCCGCACAGCCGGATCTTTACGTTTGCCACGATGTATGCACCGGATGTGTGTCCGAAGTCCAGGGCTGTTTCCGGTTGACACCCACACGATCGATATTCAATTTTAACGAATGGTACACCGATCGACAGTCCGAGTTATGATTGAACGAAAAGTCTGGACGAGCCTCGACGCATATGTATCTTTCTCGAAATCTAGTGTGTTCGTCTGTAGCTATGTAGTTTTTTCTGCCTGTCGCTGGCCACAGCTGAAAACCCGTCGCTTTTATTTTACAATCACTTTTGACCTGGCACTTTGCCAATGGCCCTCATTTCGTTCTCTCTCTCTCTCTCTCTCTCTCTCTCTCTCTCTCTCTCTCCCTCAATGCCTCTGGGACCTCAACTATAAAACAACTATGTTTACGTGTTTCCCTATTTTCGCTTAAGGGGTCTTCTCGCTTTGTACACTAAAAAAAAGTATATAGATTTCGATATAAAAGTTATTACACTTAATAAATACACTTTCGAACTACACAAAAATTTTAATTTTATTAATTCAAGTCACTATTTATAGATGAAAATGGTAGTTAAAAAAATGTCCTAAAAAATTGTAGGTCTGCGCTCTTGATGAAATCTCGGAGATAGTTCCGAAACAAAAAATCAAAACGGTTTTAGATTCAGTATGTTAATGGCTATAGCGCATATCATACGATTTTTGATATATGCAAAAATAACAGAATTGCGGAAATTTTTTCTAAAAAAAGTGATTTTTTCACCGTTTTTGACAAAAAAAATAGTAAGTATGAAAATAAAAATAAAAACCTTGATATGCGCTATAGCTATAGTTATAAAGAATATGTAGTTAAAATTGCATAAGCATCGGTTCAGTAGTTTCGAAGATTTTATCAACAAGCCGTCGAAAAACGTTGTTTCGAGAAAAACGCGTTTTAAGTTTGTTTGAGTTACATAAATACATACACTGTAAAAAATGATATGAAATTTACAATACATTTAAGATACAAAGGAATTGAATTTTACGAACTCAGTAGATGGAATTAAATTTGAAACACTTGTACCGTAAATTTAAAACAGGATCATGAAAATCTAACGTGGATATAGAATTTAATAGATGCAACATGAAATTTCAAAGACAAGTTCATAAATTTGTGGAAAATGTATTGCATTATCCCGTCTCTTCAATTGAAAATTACTACAGATGAATAATAAATCCACTATAAAAAACAGAGCATTGAAAATACAAAACAAGTTTGAAATTCATTTACAGCAGCCTGAAAAATATAATATATGTGAATCTGAATTTTACGATACGTACAATGCATGATCACAACAGATTTATTTAAAAGTGCGAAACTGGAATTTAAAAAAAGTTCATAAACGCTCGTGAAAATCACACGAAACAATGTGAAAATTATATTAAATTTACACTACATTTAAGGCACAAAAGAATTTAATTTTACGAACTTAATATACGAACGAATTTAATATACACTCGTATATTGTTATCATCACATGGTTCTTGATTTCAATATACATGGATGTGAACATTTTTTTACACGTACATTATTTTTCAAACGCACAAGTATATTAATATTACGGAGCTATACTTTTATTTTTAAAATAACCTGCATTGGATTTTCAAAATATTTTATGCGTCCGCATAAAAACATCATCCACTTGTATATTATTTTTTACACAGAAGCTTTTTACAGTGTACATTAAAGGTAATACTTTGTTTCCGTGAAATTAATATACTCCCGTATGCTGATATTAGCAAATGGTTCTTGAATTTAGTATACAATCGTATTTTGATATCAGCAAATGGTTCTTGATTTCAATATACTTGGATGTGATTATTTCTTTACACGTGCATTATTTTTCACACGCACAAGTATATTAATATTACGGAGCTACACTGTCATTTTTAAAATAACAAGTTTTGGATTTTCAAAATCGTATCTGAAATTTCATAAGCGGTATCCGCATAAAAACTTCCTACACTTGTGTATTAATTTTTATACAGAAATTTTTTACAGTGTACATTTGAAAAAAAATGTATTTCGAAAGTGTATTTATTAAGTGTAACAACTTTTATCTTAATATCTGTAATATAAACCTATAAAAAATCATGAAAATAGGCGTTTTTAGCGTCTGGAGTAAGAAGACCCCTTAAGGGGGGATACCTATTGGCGAGGAAAAAATTGCTGACTTTCATTCTTTTTTTTTAAAGGAAACATTTCTTCACCATTGTTGAAACTTAGGATATGTTTTATTACTTTTTTCGGCTGTAACATGGTGTCTTTGAAATTAATCTCTAAAAATGGCGGAGGTATGGCACGGTCTTCTAAATGGATCACGGCGGATGTTGTCTGCCAGCGTAGCGCGTAGCGTTGGCGGGATTAAGCTGAAAAAAAACGACGTTTTTTCTTCCATTAACACTCATACGCAGAATATGAACCAAGAAAAAGCGAGAAATGTTAAAAAGCGACTAAATAGTACGCTTTGAAATAAAAAGCTTGAATGTTCTGAAACATTTGCTACATTTTGCAGCAAAAGAATATACTTCCTTTTTATCAGTTTCAAAAACACTCTGGATCATGTTTTAGACAATAAGGTTAGAAAGATTTATACCAAATTTCATCAGAATCGGTCGGTTAGTTTTTCGTTAGCTATACGTTACGTTAGTTTTGAAAATCGTTTAGTTTAGAAAACTGTGCCATACCTCCGCCATTTTTAAAGATTAATAAATATAAAATACCATATAACAGCCAGTACCCCAAATCTCAAAAAAGTTGAAGACATCTTTCCTCGGACGAAAAATGATGAAAATCGGACCATTTTTTCCTCGCCCAGGTCTCCCCCCTTAAGCCCTTTATACACTTGTATAATTTCGGCATCATTATTTTCCACTATAATCTTTCGCAATTTACTCTTATTCATTGTTATTCTTTTTCGTTCTATTTGTACTTGTTTTTGTCCGTTTGTGTCATTTTTATTTACTTTCCTTGATGACTTTCATGATTATATTCTTGATGAGACAAACCTCGTCTTTTATTATATTGAGAGCTGTGTTCACTCGTTACAGAGTTCATTTTCATTTGATGCTATCTTTGTATATTTTGAGTTGCCTGATGGCATTGACTATTATTAATGTAAATACTGCCAATCAATCGATCAATCTCTGCCTCTCCCTCCCTGCCCATCTCGCTTTTCTCTGCCTTCACATTTATTTTCATTTTTCATTTGTGCTACGTTTTTGAACGAAGCGGATTAATAAACAATCAATCTCTCCCCCCCCCCCCACGTTTCTCTCTACGCTCCCACGTATCGATTGTGCGTATTCGAGCTCAAATTAATCTTCAGTTTTATTTCATTATTAATGTTCTCCATTTAAAAGTTGATTGCTTCCTTTTTTCTTCCATCTACTGTTTTTCCTGTAAATTCACGTAGCCACGTTTCTCTTTATTTATAATGCTTGGTTTATATTATCGAGTTATTTTTATTCATTCTACATTAATTTGATTTTTCCGTCCAACTATCTTACTTTTATTTTATATTTACATATTTTTTACATTTATTATTATAATTTTGCGATGAGTTTGACTATCTATTATCCCCGAAATGATTATTCGCTTTTGTAAAATGCTATAACAAAATCGGCGTAAAAATACTAATGTTGCGTACATTACGTTAGGTTTTGTTAAGTCGAACTTCTATTATCCTTTTCAAGTTTGTACAATTCATATGGTTAACATTAACGTTTTTCGAGTATAATTTGTTAGAAGACCTCCAAAACACTTTAGTACACTGTAAAAAAAATCTGTATTAAAATTAATATAAAAGTGCAGGAAGTATTTTTACAGATACCGTTTACGAATTTTAATATTGTCGTTTGGAAATCAATGCACTGCTTTTCGAATGTCTAATAATCGTTCAGTAATATCGCAACACTTAATTACTGGAAAAATCATATACGTATCGCAAGATATCTATTATAAGCGTATTAAAATTAATATGCACAGATTGTATTTTTTAATTTGAAAAAAGTAAATTTGGGATAAAAAAGTGTATTAATTTTACGGTGTTAGGTTAGTGTAATTGTTATTATTTACTTTCTGCGTCTTTAATAAATTCTGTATGAATTTTAATATACAAATTCCGGAATTCTTTTTACTGATTCAGTCTATGAAAACTTATAATCGTTATTTAAAAATGAATACACTACGTTTTGAATGTCTAAGTAATGTGTAGCAATGCTGTAATATCAAAGTCCTGGAAAAATCATATACCTATTCAAAAGTATCAGTTGTAGATGTTTCAAAATTAACGCGCATAGATTTTAGTTTGTTTGGGTTTAAACTAGACTTGGCTGCTTGTTCGGTTACCACTTACTTATTTGTTTTTTCCTTAGGTACAATGCTTTTCGCGTTTGTTCCCTATTCTTTCGCCTCATTGTGACCGTTTCTTTCCTCTACTACTGGTTTTACTCCTTTTTTCTCCCTCTTCTCCCCTCTTGCGGGTGCAGCCGACTCCCCCTCTCTGTATTATATTCATCGTGACATTTCTGTTCTGGGTATAGGGAAACTGCGGAAAACCTACACCAATATAAAGCCGGTCATCGAGTTCGCCCCCCAGTCGTGGAACTAGTCTTATTTCGCCGCGAAATGCTAAAGAAAAATATTTCACGACGAAATGTATACGCGACTGGGATTCGAACCCGGGACCTCCCGGTCCGCTGGTTTAGTGCCGAGCACGCTAACCACTGGACCATCGCACGGAGTGTTCACCATTTACTTTAGATTTGGTGTTACTCGATACGTTTTTTACGATTTGATTTAACATGCTGACCAAAACCACGAATTTCAAGTTTTCTGCACTGAATTATACATTAAATCAGACTGTCAGAATAAACATATACTAAATCAAAAAATGTACATGCCTTCGTATTGTAAATGTCCTGTTCATTTCTTAATTTTCTCCAGTCAATCATAATATTCTGTGCACAAAAATTGTATACTCCTGAACCAAGTATGGTAAAAATTAAGAGTCAGTTTGTAATTTTCTTACTTTCTCTACACTTGTTGTATTTTTCAACTAAGAATATTTATTTTTCTATTAGACGCCTCGAAAAAGTGTAGATAGTGTATTAATATTCAATTCGTACGTATTACGAAATGTAAAACCGTGTGAAATGTAGGTCCAGTATTGAATTTTACAACACTGAAGCCTAAATATTCATTTATATACCAAGGTTTGAAATTTCATTTGCCATAGTAATGTAAAAGTATTTTAAATTTCATATTTCTTTAAACAGCGTTTTGTAATATTCAATGTAAACGGTATTTTCGATTCTATGGACCACCCTCGAATTTTGATTTTCCAACCCCTCTCGGGGGTTGAAAGTTCAAAATGAAATTCTGGGAACACTATTTAACTAATTTTGTTTTATGTTACTAATTTTGTTTTATATTGGATTTATGAAATAATCTATGCATTTACTAGACGGACATTGATGCCTTATATCAACACTTGAATAACACACCAAAAACGCATAGAGGAGGTCGTATCTTATGATATGGTACAAATCATTATAAACATCGTCGCAAATCACAGGCACCATTTTCAACCAATGCATATATATTTCAGTTCCGTATCAGAATCTTGGGAAAGGAAATTTTTGATACTATCAGGGAATATGCATTTTATGAAAATCTACTATATTATGCAGCATTGAAGAATAAACGTATGTTTCTAAGATTGGTGGTCGCGGTATGTGCATAATTCATACAACTGCTAGAATATCAATAAGCAGTACTATACTTTTGGCAGTAACTATGGCTATACAATATTATTCTCCCCTCAGGGAAATATAAAATATACAGTAGAACCTCGATATAGCGAATCTCTATGGAAGTTCGTTATATCGAGTTTTCATTATATTGAGGTTTCATTATATCGAGGTCATGTTCCTTCAAATGTTATTTAAAAAATATATATAAGTATTATAAATATAGGGATATTTTTTAAAGAAGGAAAGGTTTAAATTCGACCAATTTTTAGAAGCATTTAGCAATTAGGGCATAATGCAATATTATTACGTCGTTGTATCAAGGTTTCGGGTGTCTATCGGAATGGAATGAACAAATCTTCGTTATATCGAGGATTTCCTTATATTGAGGTTCGGCTGTAGTTAAATATACTTGAGAACGCCATGCATTGTTCTCACAAGGAACATCCCTCAAGTGACACCTTTCGATTTTATTGAAATTTGGATATGTTATAAAGCACCGAAAAGTAAGCGATACGTATTTTTTTTTATCGGCGCAAGGGGTGAAACCACCCCTCGAAAAAAGGCATCTCTAGGGGTAATATAGCAGTTTCACACACAAGGAGTCCACCGACTTTAATGAAACAAAAACGAAAATTCTTCTAATCCAAAGCAATGAAAAATCCATTATAGTGCCACTGCAAAAAAATTAAGGGGTGAACCGCCCCTTAAAATTATAAAGGGGTGAAGCTCCAGAAGTATTGGCTTTCCGCTGACCTTCGGTGCGCCAGCCGGTGCACGTCTCAGCGGTCACCCCTCCTAGTGTCGGTCATGCACAACGATGCTTAACTCAAAGGACTACCGGAGCCGAACCCCGACCGCTCATTCACCAGTGCCGTTTATTTTTATTTTACATATTTTATGCATCTATTTGACAGGTCATTTTTTAAACTACTTCAAGAATTCAATTTCGATATCTTATGTTTTTGATTGCTATACTGTCCTTATTGGCCTTAAGGCAGGGGCCATGACATACAATCAAGTCTATAATCAATCTCCATCGCTTGTTCTCTTCATCTGCTCCTCTCTTTCTCTTTCTCTCTCTCTTATTATCCTTCATCTTTGTATAAAAAATCAGCTTCACCGGAAGGCGAGAAAAGCTACGGGAGCCAGTCCCGGGAGTCGTTTGTTCTTTCGGGCGCACCACTTTGGGATGTCGATCCTCGTCTCTGCGAACTGCGAAGAAAAATCCTCGTCTACGTGCACCTCTATTTCCCCATTTGCCATATGAACATCAACGCCCTTTTGTTCCTTGGCACATTTTCGAGACTTTTCCTGGACCACCCGCCGCCCACACACACCCACACACACACGCACGCACGCACGCACGCACACACACACACACACACACACACACACACACACACACACACACACACACACACACACACACACACACACACACACACACGCACACACACACACACACACGCACACACACACACACACACACGCACGCACGCACACACGCACGCACGCACGCACACGCACACGCACATGCACACACACACACGCGCGCACACACACACACACACACACACACACACACACACACACACACACAAACACACGCACACGCACACACGCACACGCACACGCACACACGCACACGCACACACGCACACGCACACGCAAACACACACAAACACAAACACACACACACACAGATACACACACACACACACACACACACACACACACACATTCGTCTCGTTTGACCGTGTGTTCGAAACTAGGGCGCACTCCACGAGAGGACTCACTCTCTGAAATACATTCGTCAAGAGCGAGTCTTACGAACACATACCGGCCGAATGCTCTTTGTACAGCCGTAATATCGTGACGCCGTCACAAACTGGCGCGAGTAAATTGTACTTTTATGTCGCACATACAGTCGCTATTTTCTCGGCCATACGGCACTTCCTCAGCCCCGGAAAACCTCGAATATTTCTCGAGGTCTCGCACTCTGAATAAGTTTTCGAGAGCAGCTCTCGTGGTTGGAAGGTTCGTACGAGCGAACGAGAATAAACTTGGGTGGGTAACTCCTGAATAGTACGCGTGCTGCTTTTGGGGATTTTTAAAAGCTGACATGTAAGGTCTAGCTTGACCGATGTTATGGAACTGAGCGGTGCTTATCAGGCCTCTTTTGAGCCTGGTATTTTGACCCTGGATCTGGTGGTTGATTATAGAAATCGTTGGACTGGTAGGCTTTGCACTGAAGTTTTTAAACATTTTTTCAAATGAATTTTCAAACGCACTTAAACACGAGGGGAAGCATCACTGGGGATCTTTATCGACTGCAACTGACAAGGAACATCCCTCAGGTGACACCCTTCGATTTTGTTGAAATTTGGATATATTATAAAGCACCAAAAAGTAAGCGATACGTTTTTTTTTATCGGCGGAAAAAACGGTTTTAAGGGGTGAAACCACCCCTCGAAAAAAGGTAATTTAGCAGTTTCACACATAAGGAGTCCACCGATTTTGATGAAACAAAAACGAAACTTCTTCTAATTCGAAGCAATGAAAAATCCACTATAGTGACATTGCCGAAAAAAAATACGGGGTGAACCACCCCTATATTTGCTTTTTCGAGGGGTGGTTTCAACCCTTAAAACCGTTTTTCCGCCGATAAAAAAAATACGTATACTTTAGCGTAAAAAAATACGCTTACTTTTCGCTGCTTTATAACATGTCCAAATTTCAATAAAATCGAAGGGATGAGGCACCTGAGGGATGTTCCTTGTGAGGTGTTTGAGGCGAGCTTTGCGTAAAATGAGGCCGGAATGGGTGAATCGCCATGACAAGTTGATTTTGCAGCATGACAATGCCAGGCCGCATGCGGTTCACCTCGTACGAAGGAAACAAAAACTAGCTAGATGAGTAGGGATTGGTTCCAAAGACGCCGGATTCTTCCTGCGTGGGATTCGATCATTAGCCGAAAGATGGGCCAAGCTCGTCTCTTCCGATGGGCAATCCTTTGAATAAATCGGATCGGCGATTTGTTGCTGATCTCTTCCTTCCCTCAAAAATCGGTGGTTTCATATGCCATCGCCCGATACGATAGGTCCAATAACAATTTTGCTGCGTTGGGATCCAAAGCAAAGCGATTTCTTTTGGTTCCGGAGCAAACCGATTTTCTCACTTTGGATTCGAAGAAAACTAATTTTCTTCTTTTTGATCCGAAATAAACCGATTTTCTTCTTATGAATCCGAACAAAAACGGATTTTTCACGTTGGATCCGATGCAATCCGATTTTCTTCTTTTTGATCCGATGCACACCGATTTTCCGCTTTGGATGCAAACCGATTTTCCTCTTTTGGATCCGAAACAAACCGATTTTCTCCTTTTGGATCCGAAGCTACCTGATTTTCCTCTTTTGGATCCGAAGCCAAACGAGTTTCTTCTTTTGGGTGGGTAGCAAACCGATTTTCTTCTTTTGGATGTGAAACAAACCGATTTTGCTCATTTGGATCCGAAACAAACCGATTTTCTCCTTTTGGATCCGCAGCAAGCCAATTTTTTTCTTCAGGATTCGAAGCAAAACGATTTTCTTGTTTTGGATTCGCAGCAAATTGATTTTCTTCTTTTGGGTCCGTAGCAAACCGAATTTCTTCTTCCGTATCTGAAACAAACCGATTTGCCTCCTTTGGATTCGAAGCTAACTAGTTTTCTTCTTTCGGATTGGAAGCAAACGGATTTTTTTCCTCTGGATCCGAAGCAAACTGATTTTCTTTTTTTGGATGCAAAACAAACCGTTTTTCTTCCATTGTATCCAAAGCAAAACGCTTTTCTCCTTTTGGATCTGAAGCTAACCAATTTTCTTCTTTCGGATCCGAAACAAACGGATTATCTTCTTTTGAACCCGAAGCAAACCGATCTTTTTTAATCTATCCAAAGAAAACCGATTTACTTATTTCAGATCCGAAACAAATCGATTTTCTTCTTCTGGATCCAATTTCATTCTTTAAATCCTTAAAAAAATCCTTTTTAAACCTTACGATCGGTGCTTTGTCGAGAATGAATTTAATGAAAAGCGGTTGTTATCAAATTCGGAATATCAAGATCGAAATGCTATTTCCCGATAGAATCCATATGGGATTCATACGAGGGCGGGGGTAAAAGTGCACGAATGTGCGTGTGCATTACAATTGCATACACGGTAGGGAGCGTTGTTGGTGAGAAATTCGAGGGGAAGCCCTGTCGAGAGGATGAGGTAGGGGAAGGGCATGGAAGGGTCACGAGGGAGAGTTTGATACGGGCCAAGACAAATGGCCGACTGTCCACGGGCTTTTATTTATTTCTACCGAACGCAGCGAATCACACCGTTAATCCGTTGCTCCCGAACAAACCCAAATAAACTGTGAGAATCTTATCGCCCCAACACCGCGATTTCCCAGCTTTCCAGGAGCTTTTTTTTTTCTCGTCATATGAGTTTTCATTCGGCTCTTGTGGCCAAAATATTCGAAAGGAAAATTCGTGCCGAGTTTAGTTTTGCATTTCCGAGGGCTGTAGGTGGGTGTGTGATGACTGGATGGGAGTGAATTGGAAACTTGTGAAATCGAGCCGTTCAACGAGGAACAGCTCGAACTGCGTTTGCACGGAAAGTGCTGGTGGCAATTGAGCATGGAAAGCGACGTAACCACGAGGTTTGACAGCTCCATTTGTCCGGGCAATAATTAAGTAGCCGGACCTCGGGAATTATTGTAATTCTGATTGACGTACGTTCGGGATTTATTCATGGAGGATGGCAAGCTGCCCGAACGTCATCATCGTTAATTAATGACAAGCATCGTTCGTATTCGACTTTTGCACGTGGGCACGTTGCAGCTGTCAAATTGGATACAATTTTCCCGATATTTAGCTATCCGGACGCTGCAGAATTTTTCTATACTGCACGGCACCCTCTTTTAGATAAGGTTTTGTGGCGGAATTTTTTTCAGGGGATGTGTAACAAAGAAATTTGAATAATTTGTTATTAACAAATGAATAAACGTATGAAAAAAGCATCCACCGTATCCAAAAGTAGGCCACCGTAGAGGCCGAAAAAATAAGCTTTTTGAGGATTTTTCTTTTTCAGAAAAACTACAAAATAAATCGAGATTACAAAAAAGGATGTTTATCATACATATCAGTGACTGTATACACTAATTTTTTTGAAGCGGTTAATTTCAAAATGGCGACTGTGCAGCGTTTATCTCAAAACTGCATTTTTAAGTTGGCCGGAAACATAACAGACAATTTTTTAGGCAAATTTTTTACTTTCCAAAAATTTGTCTAAGAAATCGTTAATAACAAATTAAATAAGCGATATAAAAAAAATCACACGTACTTCCATAGACAATGTATTTTTCAAGATATATTCAACATTTCAAGTGAATCGGTTGAAAATTGTCTGAGTTATGTTTCCGGCCACCTTAAAAAATTCAGTTTTGAAATGAACGCTGCACAGCCGCCATTTTGAAATTAATCGCTTCAAAAAATTATTGTATACAGTCACTGATATGTATGATAAACATCCTTTTTGTAATATCGATTTATTTTGTAGTTTTTCTGAGAAAAAAATCGCCAAAAAGCCTATTTTTTCGGCCTCTAGAGTGGCCTAAGGCCTTCAAGTGAATTGGACGGATAAATTTTGAGACACGACTTACACCATTTCGTAAACTTAGTTTCGAGAAAAACGCAAAAGCAAAATGGGGAAATTGCAACAGAACGGTTTGCGGTAGCGCTGTGGGCGGTCTGACCGATCATAAAAATGGTTATAACTCCGTCAACTTTTGGAGTTTTTACAAAATCTTTGTTGCAAATTGAACTTAAGATCCCAGGCTATAATAATATGCAGAAAAATCGTATTTTTTTTATTTCAAGCTTACGCCCTTAACGATCTACACTTAGCTCGTTGGTGAAAAAAGAGGAATTTTCATCAATTTTTTTCAGGGTAAACGTGTGCAGGTTCAAAAACAATTCTGCTTAAAGAGTACAGTTTTCAGTATTATTTACAATTTTTGGATTGAAAAAACATGATGAATGTGTTGGATACAGTGGTTTGTGCAGAACGCTGGTACTCGGAAACTAATCGACCGAAATAAAAAATGAAACGTATTTAGTTTTTACATGAAATTGTCTAGTGCTCGGACGAAGTATTTAATAAAATATTAATTTTTGAAAAAATGACCGCCGTCTAAAGTGGAAATATAGATTCTCGATGAAAACTACCGTTATTTTCATTAATAAAAAAAAACTATACATCGAAAGAATCCTTCGTTCAGACACTGCTTTTTTATATGTAAAAGAAGCTTGTAAAATTTGAAGTTGATTAGTGCAGTGTTTTTTTTTTGAGATATCGTAGTGACCGATTTTGAGAAAGTCATTGAGAAACGCGCCCAAAATTCGCCGATTCGCGGGACCTACTCATAAACACCCATAACACCCGAAATTTTCAACGGATCGACTTGAAATTTTCAGAGAATATTATCGAAATGTTATGTTATGAAAATCTGCCGAAAACCACAAATCGCTGTTCTCAAGAAATTCAACTAGTTGTACACCCTTAAAGCGAGAAACCAATTTATGAGGACGTTTTTTGAGTAATTTTCATAATTT
Organism: Ophion obscuratus; assembly: GCA_964007375.1. Taxonomy (NCBI): domain Eukaryota; kingdom Metazoa; phylum Arthropoda; class Insecta; order Hymenoptera; family Ichneumonidae; genus Ophion; species Ophion obscuratus. The sequence goes on along the minus strand of OZ023316.1, from coordinate 53,096,033 downwards.
TTTTTAAGGAATGAATTCATCGAATTTAACGAATTAATAGAATTCAAACTTTGAGAATATTTTATACATATTTTCAAACAAATATTTTAAGTTTTTCGAAGCATTCCTCTGAAAATATGGAACACATAACAGACGTTGCTATTGTGTACACTCTGGAGGTCACAGTTTTCATCGGAAATCAATACGGTTTGAAGATTACTTTAAGAAAACGTTTTCCTTCTATATGAACGTAACTCCGACCACCAAATTGAAAATTGCATTCTCTAGAGGTGTTTAAACAAAAGGGTATAATTTTTGACATTATTTTATAACATTTTTTGCTATGAAAAATATACTTTAAGCAATGTTATTACCCTAAATTCAGGTTCATATAGAGCGTAGCCATATAAAGAAACTAAATATCACTTTATAAAATTATAGGTTAGAAAATTTTCGAGCTAGAGTGTACACAAATTGAAAAAAGTCGTTTCGAGTATAAAGCGTTTGTAAAATTACCGAAAACAAAAAAATTCTAGGCAGCAATGAATTATTTATACTACGTTGGGAACATATTCTTGAAAAGTCTTACTAACAATTTATGGAATAAATTTTATTTTTATTTTTTTAGTCATCTAAACTGGTTTCATGCCTCAATAAGGAAGCTCTTCAACTAATACTCAATGTAAAACGTGTTCATTAGGCCCAATCATTATCACGTTCAATTCTCAATATTCTTCTTCTTCATAATGAGATTATTAGTACATATTGAACCATATAAAGATGGATTCTTCATGATAATCTTGGTACATAACCCTCAATAAGATACGACCATAAAATCAATCAAAGATCAATTTGAAACTCAAGCAAAATCCGACTCATTGGCTCCGTCTGGGTTGGGTCGAATTCCACGAGTAACCAAAACTCAGCCAAAAAATATTTTTCAAATATTTTCAGCGCCGTGAACATTTCCCCAATGGATTCACGATTGTCCATAAGAATCTGCGCCAAACTTGCGAAATTTTTATGACCTCCGATTCCCACAAATGACACAGTCGAACTCGTGGAGACTTCGAGGTCGAACTTTTTCCGAACATATTGAGTGTCGAGGAAAAAAAATCGGTATCGCAGGACTCGAGACACCCCATAACGAAAAAATACGAAAAAATCCACGCGAGACGTCACGCGACGCCTATTATCCATCATGGCAAGTGTGTTGTCACGATAAGAAAGTTTTACCGTTACTTCGATCCCTCCTATGTCAAATGAAACGGAAGTCTACGGCGAGGGTCCACCCATGAGAGATACCAATACATTTATTCCAATTTTTCACATAGTTTCGATTTTTTTTTCAATTTTTTACACTTTTTCAATTTTTCACACAATTTCGATTTTTTTTTTTCAATTTTCTACACACTCAATTTTAACATTTTTTTACACAATTTCATTTTTTTTTCAATTTTTTACCCAATTTCAATTGAACATTTTTTAGCCAATTTCAATTGAACATTTTTTTACACATTTTCATTTTTTCCCCAATTTTTCTCCCAATTTCATTTTTTTTTTCAATTTTTCACCCAAATTCAATTTTTTTCAACCTTTCAGACAAATTCAATTTTTTCCCATTCTTGCTTTTGCCAAGTTCCATGGCCCACTCGGACCGTCAACTACGACAGTCCGGGGAATCATTCGGTGTACGTAAATTCCCAGAGACTCCGAGTCGTCCGAAGGACCTGTCATTACCTCGTGCCACCCACGCACTGACAAACGTAAATTGGATTAGAGCGAGTTCTTGAAAGGATTCTCCGCCGTTCCTGGAGATTGCTCGCTGTCTCGAATGCGACTCCGATCTCACCCCCTGTGGATCTTGGCGATAATTAAAAGCTTTCGACGATGCTGACGATGACCTTGAAATCCAATTACCGAGGCTCGAGCCATCTGAAAATGGTGACTCCTTGCGTAATTATTACGTCTCAATGTCACGCAGCGTGGGCTGTCTGTGACATTGGATCCTTGCGCAATACTCGTGCAAGATATTGTTTGCTGATGACTTTGAAAGATAAGCTACGGTGCTTCTGTGACCCATGACCTTGGAGCTACCCAATCAAGGTCTTCGGATCGAAGCATGTGGGGAACAAAAGTCTCGGGTCTTTATCTCGTGCCGTCATGCACTTCTTTCAACATTTGTATGGGAAAAAATCAATGTTTTCTTTTCTTTTATTATCAGACCAAAAATGGCAGTTTTCAAAAAGGATTTTAAAAAATTATGGTAATTGCGCGTGCGGCAAGTCGTTTGCACTAGATTTTAATTTTTTTTCTTCAAGTCATAATTTTTCGCGTGTTTAATTCATTTAATACATAAGAAATTATACATTTAATTTAATTTAAATTTGATGAACTATTTATTATTAAATTTAATTAAATTAGATTAATTAAATACATAAGAAATTCAAAATTTAAAAGAAACTTTAATTAGTTTCATCACGTGATAACATTTTTCAAAACAGTTGGCAACTACTAGGGTATCCTAATAGTAGGAAAATGTGTAGAAAAATATCATCACGTAATGAAACTCGTTGGAAAGCGTAAAATAAAATTATTGTACCGGGAGGGGAGGGGGGGGGGGGGCTCTACGGCGCTCTGATCCTCAGCGCCTTGATGGAATCCAAAAAAAAAGATTTTTCGGACGAATATCATTTTTATTGACTTTTGAACACATTTTTCAGATATTCTAAGGAAAATGGAAAAAATTACTCGCACTATCTTCTTAAATTGATTTGGTGGAGTTATTTTTTACGAATTTTTTTTTTTTTCACTATATACGATAAACTTTACTGTGGCGCCGACGAAGAAAAAAAAACTTTGCATCACCCAAAATCTTAGGGTTTTTGGAAGACATTTTTTTGTGCTTGCCCATGGCGGATGAAAATATTTATATATTAGGGTAATGCGAAGAATGGATTTTCGTATTTGTATTTTCGATGAATATACAGCATGGACCGAAAAGTGACTTCCAGAAGAAAAATCTACATGCCACCTATACCTATCCATATCACCCCCATAAATGTTCTACGATCTTTTTTAGTTTTCGAGAAAAAAGCATTTTTTTTAATTTTTCTCCTTTGTGTATGTACTTTTCTCACGATTTTTTCAACTTGTGTTATCGTCATGAAGTGCACTATTAAGCAACAAATAAACGACCCACTGAGCACTAACGTAAGTGCCTTCAATTTGGATCATAAGTTGATTCATTTCAAAATTTAAAAGTTGAAAAAAATTGTTTAGAGGCTATCAGTCACTAAAGTTGGGATGATCAAAAGAAATACTTATACTAGTCTACTTGACTCACAATTGTTTTCAAAAACTTCCAAGAAGACAGTGCATACACGAAAGAGAAAAATAAATAAAAACCAATGCTACAGGAAAACAGATCTGATCCCTACTTTGCAAAATTATGATTTCGATATCCACTTGCATAACAAATTGAAGGTAATAGAGGGTTATATATGAGGAAATTGTAGATGATATTATTTCTTTGGAACCCAAACATGCAAAATAAACTTCTGCAAAATGCATTTCCTTGCACGATTATATTGCGACGAACTATATAGTATATGGAATAACTACTATTTAATCAACTTATATTTCTAACAGTAAGATTCAGACATGGAGCAGTTTGATATTTTTTAAACTTTAAAGTTGAGTAGTGGAGAAGTCAAGATCCTTCCTCCAATGATGTTGAAGTTTGCATCGTTTGAATGCAAGGACTAATTTTTTTAATATTGAAAAAAAAATATTAATGTCTCATCCAAACCCTTTTTTACAAAATGAGGATCTCTGATGGGAATACGTTAAAATGTTCCAGTGGTTTTCGTAGTCTGCATCGGCCAGGAAACTCTTGAGCGATTAAAAAACTGCATTTGCGTTGAATCCCAACGGTGCAAACTTCAACGTCGTGCACGCCAAGTCGTTGCACAGCTTTCCCAGAGTACTTGCATTGGATTGTACAACGTTGTACTGTTATATGATGCTGATATCAATTTTATGTTGTAGCATTAATATGATCTTTTTCAATGAAAATAAAATATTTGAACAAATATCATTCTTAGGGTTTAACAATTTTGTGTACATTTCTAGTAAACTGGCTTGGCTAGTTTAAAAAATGTTATCCCACTTTTTTTGGTATACTCGATTTATATAACGGGCTGTCCCTCTCTGGAAGCCCGATTAGAAGGGTCAGAATAATTAATTTTTTTTCTAGCAACAGATTGGTCGTAATAAATTAATTTTTTTCCAGCATGTTTTACACATTTTTGTAGTTACAATGTAATTTTTTCGGAAGAAAATCTTTCAAAGGGTTCGTGGTGCTGCAGTTGGCATTGCAGTCCTCCAGCGGCGAGGCCCGAACGGGGCGGGATCTCTATCAGGCTCAAATGTAATCTGAAACGAAGACAAAAAAATTTCTTCAAATATATCCAACTGACTATGGGTTCACGATTCACTTGTTGTACGCCACTTTGGCGTACACCTAAATTTTTGGCCGTCGTTTTCGTCCCTGCACCTTCTTAACCTGTAACAAAAAAACAAACACAACATTGAAAATTCATAAATCACACTACACAAACACAAATACACTAAAATATGGAACGAGGAACGCCAGCGTCCCTTGTTCTTACCTTGGCGAAGAAAGTTCCTCCGTCGGTCTTCCGACGCCGCCCTGTAAAAAGTCAACCTAGTTATAATTACGCTCTATTATTTAAACTACATTAGAGTATTAAGAAAAATAGACAAATTAACAGATATAGGAACTCTTACCTCTTGCGGCGCACCAGATTTCAGTCCTCCGCTGTCCCTCGGCTCCTTAGCGTAGCGAAGGAAATCTCACCGTTGGGCATCCAGCGTCTCCCTGTAAAAAGTAAAAATGAATAAGTAAATCAATGAATGACTGATTTTAGATTATGTAAAAGGTACAAATAGTATTTAATGTGAATTCTTACCTTTTACGCTGTCTTCGGCGCGCCAGATCTCAGGCCTCCGTCGATCCTCCGTCGAGACGCTGTAAAATACCAAAATAAGGAATTAGATAAACAAGTAATAATGAAGTTAATTAACTTTGATGCCATTTCATCACAATAATAATAATAATAATAATAATAATAAATTAAGAAACAAAGCATTAGAAGTCACCGAGAGTGACACTTACCGGCCGGGCGTGAGATCTCGCGTGCTGATGAAACCTGCAAGAAAATAATACCTGAAAGATAACAAGGAGACAATTAGCTACAATATTACCTACACATTGCACGTATTAGCAATAATTGCACTACACTTACCTGTGGAAGTAAACATACACATTTTTCTACGCGAACTGTCAAACGCGTTCCGAGGTTAAACCCGTGAACTCGGAACGCGTCTTCGACGTACCGACGCCGGGAATTTAGCACTTAGCGACACGTGCGCCGCCGGCGGGGTTTCACCGAACCCGATTCGAAAAATTGTCCACGGCGCAAGCGCCCCGTGGCTCAAGCTGAGCACTTATCTACCCGACGCTGCTGGAACTTGCTGGAACCCCGCCGACGGGTATAAAAGGCGAGACGCGAAGCCCGAGAGCTCAGATTCTTTGCGGGCGAATCCTCCCAGCGCTAGCAAAGCTCCCTAAACCTAAAATCCTTCCTGACCGCCGAAAGGTGGCAACCCCTCTGTCCGCCGAAAGGTGGCAACCCTCTCCTGTCCGCCGAAAGGTGGCAGTCCCCTCTGTCCGCCGAAAGGTGGCAACCCTCTCCTGTCCGCCGAAAGGTGGCGGTCCCCTCTGTCCGCCGAAAGGTGGCATCCCCTCCCGTCCGCCGAAAGGTGGCAACCCCCTCCCGTCCGCCGAAAGGTGGCAACCCTCTCCTGCCCGCCGAAAGGTGGTAGTCCCCTCTGTCCGCCGAAAGGTGGCAGTCCCCTCTGTCCGCCGAAAGGTGGCAACCCTCTCCTGCCCGCCGAAAGGTGGCGGTCCCCTCTGTCCGCCGAAAGGTGGCATCCCCTCCCGTCCGCCGAAAGGTGGCAACCCTCTCCTGTCCGCCGAAAGGTGGCAAAAAATTCTACCCCCCTCTCTCTTTACCCCCCCCCCCCCCCCAACCAAAGTTAGCTTGTAGATCTGTAGATGGATAATTCATTTTAAGTACACACCTATATATATATATATATATATATATATACGATAGTAAAAATTAGTTTTGTTTCTTCCACCCCTTAGCAAATAAAATTTTTAAAAAATAAAATAAAATAAAAAATACAAAAAGAAAAAAATATATATATATAAAAAATAATAATAATAATAATAATAAAAAAAGGTTTTTCTCTGTGATTATTTTCCCATGCCCAAAAAGAGGAGCGCAACCACCGAACGAAGGCGAAAACAGAGGCGCTGCGAACGAGTCGGTCCGGCAGAAGGTTTCTCCGTCACGCGTTACGGACCAGACCCACGGGAACTCGTTAAGCCCATCAGGTGGGAAACCGATGAGAACATCCCCCCGGAGGGAAACTTCAAGGTTCCCCTACCTCCGCCTCCGGCTTCCCCGCGCACCTCACCTCCAGATTCGCCCTGCACCCCTCCACCAATCCGGACACAGGCCGAATTCGACGAGGTCTTCGAAAGACTCTTACGGGAGTTAATGCCTGTGCCCCGAGCGGTGTCCCCAATACCCTCCCCTACCGTCTCCACGCCAGTTTCTTCCCCGCCTCTTAAACGACGTGCCCTTGCACCTCTTCCCAACCCTCCTCCATCCGGGAACTCCGCACCTTAAGGGGCCACTACCGACACCCCTAAAAAAGATCTAACAACCCCCACTCATCCTCGGAACCCTCTCAACACAACCACCGTCCTTTTAAGGGCGAAAAAAGCTAGCCTCAATCGGCCCTTATCAGGGCTAAAGCCCAAACAAAACCAGTTCGGGCCTGCCTGAGCGAAAATTACTGACACTCTAGTCATATATTCAATCTTTCGATGGAAACCCCGCCGCCTCATTGTTGGAATACGCCCTAACCCACCCTACGGTTTTCGTCGTATTCGTTCAACACACTTTTCGAAATTTCGAAAAATACGAAAAATGACAGCTTCACCAAAGAAAACCTCATTTTTCTCTTGAAAAACAGCATGCCGAAGTCATTGTTATTAACAAATGATTTATCAAATTAACAAATGCGATTGTGAACCGAAAATGACTACTGTTTGAACTCTAGCTGTGCAAATTCAAGTCAATAGTGTAAAAGTTACTCAAGATATCAATCCCGCCGTGTCAAGATATGCAGTTTCGAGATAATCGCCTTCAAACTCGACGGATCGCGGTAAGCCCGAACACTGTTCCACTAAAACAGCTGTAACTTCGTCAGTTTTTAGAATATCAGGGTCCGGTTGGTCTTAAAATATTCTTGAAAGTTCACACTATAACAATGTGCAACAAAAACTCATTTTTTGAAAGTTTCCATAGAGGGATACCCCCTTAAGAAATCGATTAAAACCATTGCTTAAATTACAATAAAAAATAATAATAAGTCAAATCAGAATGTTTTTATAAGGTGAAACAAGTGATAATGTTTTTGAGAGGTGTTTTTTTATCGCTTCGGGTTCATTTTTTACTTTTTGAAAGTGTTTAAGGAGAGGGTAGGGGTTTCAGGATGGAAAAAAAACACGATTTGCGGTGTTCACTGTATCTCAGCTAGAAATTATCTGAAATCAAGTACCATTAAAATTTAGTCAAAGTATCATCAAATCCTCCCCCCAACGGTCTTTGATAATTTTTTTTCTTCATTTCTAAATATTTGGTGGTCATGTAAAGTGAAAAGTGCTATTTTTCACGAAAAATTCCGCCATTTTGGGGGTGGAAAAAAATCTCAAACTAACCGTTGGGGGGAGGTATTTTATAAGTAGAAAGTGTGTACCAAGTTCGAAATAAATCGGTCATGTAGTTTTCAAATGGCAGTGAATACGGACTTTGAAAAAGTGGTTTCGAGAAAAACGCGGTTTGAAGTTTTAGCTGTCGGAGCTACAGTATTCGAGGAGCGGGACTGAATAGTCAATAACTTCGAGAGTTTTGCTCTGATTGACGTGAAATTTTGGGATTATATTCTTGAAATGTTTAACTATGAGAAAAGACAAAAAAATCGATTTTTCGAAAGTGCAAACCCCTACCCTTCCCTTAAAAGGGTATACGTTTAAGCGAGGCAGATGTTGTCTCGATGCGTTTGGTGCTCTGGACACACTCCACGAATCCTTTGATTCAGCGCGAGCGAGTCTTATCTACCTACCGGCGTAAATGATTGTTTGCTCGAGTAATGTGTTTCTCCACGAGCATGGGAGCAAATATTTCCACAAGTTGAGTACACGTCTGTGGCCGTGATTGCCAACCGCTTCGTCGGAAAACCGTGTGCGGCACGACACGAGCACTTTGGGAAGCCTTCACCTCCAGGTACGTCGAGGATCTCGTCTCGTCTCGAAAGTTCGAAAAAAGATAGAAAAGGACGCGAAAAAACGTGAAAAAAAAGTGGAAAACGTAAAGGGCTCGCGAAGATGAACTTGACTGTCGGGGAAATTTGGGAGATCGCGCCCTTCGAGCGAGTCCTCTTAGGGACTCGCACTTCAATTATTCGATGAAGAGCTCCCAGGCAAGTTTAAAGGGACGTCTTACAAGATCCTCAAAATCATGTCTGACGATTCGGGAAAAAAATATATTCAATGCAAATGTATCAAGATTAGAGAGAGAAAGAGAGAGAAAGAGAGAGAGAGAGAGGAGGGATTGATTAATTAATTGTTTATTGCATGCCAATCAGGTGTGCCTGCCTTTAAAAATTAATAATAATTCAGGGGTTGATCTGAGACCCACAAATATCAATCGATTCTGAATTTCACCCCCAACCCCCTATTTCGAGGAACGCATTTAGTTCTGGGACACCCTGTATATGCTACACCGGTCAATATAAAATACGATCTTTGCCATTTGATTTGCATGGACGGTCGAGTACCTTTTTTATTTTCTATACACATGTATATATGTATGAGGTATTCCACGTGAATCGGGTGCACTTTTTCCCTGACCACCGCCAATTCGATTTTTTTTTTTTTTAATCTGATTCCATTGACTCTAAAAGACACCCTAAATTTTTTATACATTTTACGAAACAACCCTTAGAAAAAAAAATGTTCTCCGAAAAGAAAACGCCCCGATTTAAAAATCTCAGAAAATTCCCCAAAATGCGCGATTGTATATGAACATTTTCAAGCTGTCACCCGCAGTGGAAGTATGATTTTTTCTGTGCTTTCTGAGCGATTAACGTTTAAAAAATCTGAAAAATTCACTGCTAACTGTTCAAGGTCCACGATTGTGATTTCGTTATTCAAAAATGGTCAAAGAAAATTCATTGTGAGTATTCAAATATTTAAGTACCCGCCCGAAGTAAGCGGTTCTTGAATTTTTCGGATTTTTTAAAACGTTTATCGCTCAGAAAGCACAGAAAAAATCATACGTCTACTGCGGGTGATAGCTTGAAAATGTTTACATATAATCGCGCATTGTTGGGAATTTTTTCAGATTTTTAAATACGGGCGTTTTGTTTCGGAGAATTTTTTTTTCTACCAAGAGTTGTTTCGAACAATGTAAAAAAATTACAGGGTGTCTTTTAGAGTCAATGGAATCAGATTTAAAAAAAATCGAATTGGCGGGGGTCAGGGAAAAAGTCCCCCGGATTCACGTGGAATACCTAATATATATAAAATAAATAAAATATAATAATAAAAAAAAAATCTGATTCCATTGACTCTAAAAGACACCCTGCATATATATATATATATATATATATATATATATATATATATATATATATATATATATATATATGTCTGTGTATGTGTGTGTGTACATATGTGTATATACTTCTCTACTACGATGCATAAAAAATACAGTTAAATGTATTTTACGTCAATATAAATCTCCCTATACAGCTCAGACTCGCCTTTCCATTCGCGTCAACTTTTCTGTCCCGTTTCTAAAGATACATAGGACCTTATAAAGCCGCAATTGCTATGGCCCGGAAATGGCCGGATAAAGAGGTTTTTATTCTTTTTTTTTCTCCGCGGATACACGAGAAACTGACAGGTCTTACGTGTCGCGCAACCAACGTTGCGATGACGCGCTTTAAGACCGAGAACTTTCATCGAGTTCACGCTGTTCTTGGGCCACGACGAGGGAATCCTCGCATGAAGAGTATACGCGCGAAATAAACCATTAGAGGAGACACGCGAACGTGACGAGCATTTTTCACCCCCCTCCCCGTCTCACAAAGGGAGGGGAAGAACGATAATGGCCGACCATGACCGCTTGCACAAAATTCGAAACGCGCCGTCCGCTTGAAATATTACGTACAAATGATACGAAATATTCGTAGACATATTTTCCGCACGTTCGAAAACGAATATTACTGTCATCGCGGAGTCGTTAACTCTCGAGTATTGTGGCACACGAGACGGAAAATTACGAAGGAATGTGTGGGAGAAAAAAACGAAGGTGCGGAGTTTTCAGGGCGGGTTTTTTTTTCTTCTGTTTTTGGACAAATTGCCGTGGTAAGTATAGGCCAGTGGAACGAGTTTCTCGAGTTTTCGATCGAAAAAGTTATGACAAGGGATTAATCGCCGTTTGGAAAATTCAGGCTGATTCGGGTGGGCAAGATAGAAACATAGTTGGGTATGATATTTTATTTATAGACTCGCAGATTGGTCAATAATTTATTTTTAATGATGTTTATTGGAGAGCACGTAATTAACTATTTCAGTATTGTTAATCGGGGTTTTAATTATCCTTGGGTATTGTTTCCTGTCAATTAAAAGCAGAGCTGTAACGTAAAAGTTTTTATGTTTAAATGTGCTGTTAAAAGAATTTGTATTAGTAATAATACAAATTCTTTTTTTAATTATTTTTAAATAATTAGTAATAATATAATAATTTGTATTACTTTGGAATTTGTATACCCCGCTGGTCTCTCTATTGGTGGATCCTTGAAGAAGAATTTCCGGTTGTGCATTTATAATACTCAATATAAAGTTTTCTTGGTCGCATTAGTTTATGAATTTTGCAAGTTCGGACGTACGATGACGAGATAAGGCAAAAAATGTAATGAGACTAATTATCCAATTTAAATATTTAATTATTTTATTTGAATATTCGATTTTTAACTCAAATTTTATGTTCGATTTGACTATCCAATTATTGGACTCAAATGATTCAAATTTGTATTTAAATGATTTAATCATTTAACTCGAATAATTTAAATATCAATAACCATACGTTCGAGTGTTCTCTTATGTTAGTCGCGCAAGTTTATGAATTTTTCAACTTCGGATGTACGAGGAAGATATAAGGCAAAAATAATTCAATCAGCTTTATTATTTAATTCGAATATTCAATTATTTAATTTAAATATTTGATTATTTAACCGAAACGATTGAATTATGTAATTCAAACATTTAATTATTTTACTCAAATTATTTAATTATGCTATTAAATCAATCAATTATTCAACGCAAATAATTTGAATTCCAATTCAACTTATTTACTTATTCAATTTAAATATCTACCATCCTCAAATATTAATTACGCAATTTATTTTGGTGAAATATTTTAGAAATTGGAATATTGAGATTTTTGATAGATCGAAGTTCCGACAAAAAGTGGCAAAATCTTCGAAAAAAGCCAAATGAGTATATTGGCAAAATGAGTCCTTACTCAGCATCACCGGACAGCCATTAATTTTCGATTCGGGTCTTCTGAGAAATGTCGCTATTACGACGAAAAAAAATCCCTCGCGTTGGACTCGTGTTCCGAAAAACGATGTGAGGAAATCATGACGCGATTATGTTCGTTGATACTTCGTAAAAGTGACTACTCCGAGCCTAATACCTCCACATACGTACGTGCCATTTCGTCTCATCTCCGATTTCTCCGCGTTGAGCAAAAGCCGCGACGTTTATTCGCATTATCTCCAGAAAAGAGCTGTCTGGCCAGAAAGAGGACTCGGGGATGAAAAAAAAATAATACAAGAATCCGGGAGAAACCGCGGAGAACGTAGAGTAGAATGAGAGCTGGAGAAAAAAACTTTTGGACGTTGCGGGTGTCCGTAAAAGTCGAGCGAATGCGAAATAAAGCTTCAGGAACCTGTGGGCTATTATTTCGACGATAAATCACCATGGTGGTGCGAGTAACCAAGAGCCCAAAAGATCGAGAGATCGTTGAGGAACGTAGAAAAAGATCGGGGGGTGGGGAAGGGTGCTTTGAGAGACTTTTGGGTAGAAAAGAAGCTTCTCTTGCTAGGATGTTCCGGCAATTTTGAACCTTCTATCCTAATGGAAAACATCAATCCACAGGGATAAACAGAATAACAGAGGTGGTTTGCCTCCCCTGGATAAATGTCCTCATCGTTCGTACCTACTTGCTCGTTATCCTGTACTATCAAGCAGGCAGGTGTATATTCGTGTATTTGTAAATTAAGGCGTTACCCCCACTTGTAGCGCAAAGAAGGTCTTTTTCATGAATTTTTTTAAAGAAAACTACAAAACTTTTTTAATCGATCAATATACCATCTTAAAGAACACATCTTGAAGAACTTTCAGTAATTTTTTTATTGAAAAATATTACATTGTTTAGTGGCAAATGGCCGTCAATGAAATAATGTTTTTATATACACGGTTTGCGGTGACCAACATTGCGGCGAAGTGGATCATCTGAAAAAAAAAATGCGGATGGATTTAGTCAAATATAAGTATAAACTAGTCTTTAATCGAAGGATTTTAAAAAATATTCATTTTTCACAAAATGGCGGACAGTCAAAGTTAATGGTTCGATTTTAACGAAAAAAACGCCCGTTTTTTGGCTATAAAACGGCCATTTTTTAGAAAAAAATATCGAACGATTAAAGACTACATTTTTATGTATTAAATAAGCCTACAAAATTTCAAGAAGATCGGTTCATTAGTGTTCGAGTAATCTTGGTCACCGACTTTGGAAATGCCATTTTGAGAAAAACGCGTTTAAAGTTTCAATTTCCGGTCGTTTACACAACGGATTCTTCTCTTTCAACGCTCATATCTCAGTCAATTTTGCTCAGATCGACTTGAAATTTTCAGAACATATTCTCAGATACTTATACTTCAAAAAATGCAATAAAAAAAAATCGATTTTTTCAAAATTGCAAGTGGGGGTAACCCCTTAACGTGTATAAAATTATGTGCGAATTTAACATTTTTTTTTCGTATGAAAAAGTGATTTACTTATAAAATTAATTACACATCTATTTATTATGAATATCAAGCTGTAAACATTTTTTTTCGATGTTCAAAATGGCCAACTAAGTAGTAATATTTTATTTTGTTATCTTTTTTTAGGCGCTCCGCGGCGTGACATTTAGCATCCGCAATGTTCAACCTAGAACAAAAAACAAAAATTCTCGTCAATCTGCATTAGAATACCTAGAGAAGTACATACGGAATTTGAAAAATATTGTTTTATTCAAAAGTTGTAGGTATTTGAACTTAAGAAATGAATTTTCAGTGAAAAATTTCGTGGTAACTGCTCATAAACTGCCCATAAAATGAAAAGTTTTCGATTAATCGGAAATTCCGTACGTACTTCTCTGCGAAATGCAATTAGGAACATAACTTTTAAATTTGAAGTAAATCAAGTGAAAATTGTTGAAGTTATTTGTCACGCCAATTGGAAAAAAGCTGTTTCGAGAAGTTTCGAGTAGTCTGCCATTTTGTACATCGAAAAAAAATATATACATATTTTCTAACAGCTCGATATTCATACTAAATAGATGTGTAATTAATTTTATGAGTGAATCACTTTTTGATACGAAAAAGTTGTTACATTCGCACATGATGTTATACCCGTTACTGTGACCTAACCCCTTAAATACCCAGATTGATTCTTCCTGTCATGGAATACTCTGATAAATATTTTGTGTATTTTGCGCTAGACTCTACACTTTATGTGTCAATAAGTGAAAACAATGAGGATGCACCAGAAAATAAAAAGATTTTTTATTGTTTACTTATGAATAAGCGAGACAGGGGGTAGTGATTGAGGGAACAAGCGCAGATTGATTCCTCATACCGCACAATATTCTGATCAATGTTTTGTAGATTTAGCTTTCTAGAGCTAGACTCTACTGTCCATTTTCTAATCAGGTAAAACAATGAAAACGTATCGAAAATAGCAGGCAGGTGTATATTCGTGTCTTCGTAAATTCCGTCTCGAATAGGAGCCTCAGAATCGTGATGAGATGGGGTGAATCCATCGTTTGGGACAACTCATTTAGAGGGTTAAATACCCAGATTGATTCCTCCTGTCACGGAATACTCTGATGAATATTTTGTATATTTAACATTACGCTCTACAGTTTATTTCCTGATGAGTGAAAACACCGAAAACACGTGAAAAAGTATTCCTGATTTTCTGGAAATGAGAAAGCGGATAGAACAAGCAGCATATGTCATGCTGTAAGAATCTGAACTAGTATGGAATCTGGTGTTCCAATGAAATAATGCCAACGCAGATTCAGAAGATTCGCAACATTTGTTGAAACAAATCATTGTTTATCCGAGAGCATTCACCAAAAATACAACTCCCGAATTTTCAGCACGATGTAAAACTTATCCTGAACCATTGAACGAGCAAGACTTGTGCAGATGTATATTTGTAGATTCTTAAGATTTGTCTCGACAAGGGGCCTAACGGGTGTTAATGAAACACGGACGAGTCCACCGTTTTAGGGCGCGCGAAAACGATTCAGCTAAGTCTCGACTTTGGAATAACTCATTCAGGATGTTAAGTAACGATGTTTATTTCCACGGACCAATAATCTACCAATGATCAGATTAACTCTGATTCGTCTCGTATCTTCAATCCTGATGATTTTCGACTCGCAAGGAAAGGCTGCGAGTTCGATCTCTCCGATTTCGATGAAATTTGGCATGCTTGTAAAATGGGTAAAAATAGGCAACACGTATTTTTTTATATCTGCGGAACCTGATTTTTAAGGGATGAAACGCACCCTCAAAAATAGGGGTGTTTTTCGTTTTTCGTCGATAACGTTATCATTCTCATCTCCAATGTATAGTACACGAAAATATAAACATTGTTGCAGTTTGAATTTTTTTCATATCTCGTACCGTTAAAACGTTATCGACGAAAAGCACCCCAATTTTCGAGGGTGCGTTTCAACCCTTAAAAATCGAGTTCCGCAGATATAAAAAAATACGTGTCGCCTATTTTTACCCATTCTACAAGCATGCCAAATTTCATGGAAATCGGAGAGATCGACCTCGCAACCATTCCTTGTCAGCATAACATTCTTTGAAAATAGCTCCGCGAACTATGGATCTGTTCATGCCCTTAGACCCTTTACCAAGGGTCGCTAAATCTTGCAGCTACTTTATCTTAACATCAAATTTCACATCTGGCGCCGCTACGATTCGCAGGATCGATTTCACAGCGCCAGGTGCTCACATCTGTGACCACCGTCCCTCAAGGGGAAATATCCTTCTTTTTTATCCGCTTGCTGCTTTTTCCCGTCATTATTGGTCTCTGCTACGGTCTGCTACAAGGGGTCATCGGACGCTGTCGAAAATGGTTCGTAATAATTTCCAAGGGCTCGGCACACCCACCTCAGAGGAAAAAGGAATCAAAATCAAACAGGCCTAACCAAACCCTCATTGATGATTCCATGGGAGGCCTTATGCCACAGTAACGGGTATAAAATCATGTGCGCATTTAACATTTTTTTTCGTATGAAAAAGTGATTCACTCATAAAATTAATTACACATCTATTTAGTACGAATATCAAGCTGTTAGAAAATATATATATATTTTTTTTCGATGTACAAAATGGCCGACTACTCGAAACTTTTCGAAACAGCTTTTTTCAATTGGCGTGACAATTAACTTCAACAATTTTCACTGGATTTACTTCAAATTCAAAAGCTATGTTCCTAATTGCATTTTGCAGAGAAGTACGTATGGAATTTCTGATTAATCGAAAAACTTTCATTTTATGAGCAGTTTATGAGCAGGTATAACGAAATTTTTCACTGAAAATTCATTTCTCAAGTTCAAATACCTACAACCTTTGAATAAAACTATATTTGTTAAATTCCGTATGTACTTCTCTAGGTATTCTAATGTAGATTCACGAGAATTTTTTTTTGTTCTAGGTAAAAAATTGTGGATACCAAATGTCACGCCTCGGAGCGCCTAAAAAAAGATAACAAAATAAAATATTAGTAGACGGCCATTTTTTACATTAAAAAAAATATATATTTTTTCTAACAGTTTGATATTCATACTAAATAAATGTGTAATTAATTTTACCAGTGAATCAATTTTTCATATGAAAAAAATTGTTAAATTCGCACATGGTTTTATACCCGTTACTGTGGCCTAAGGCCTTAATTTTGTCAGAGTAAAAATGAACTTTGATTAGGATTTTTCATTTATTTATTTTACTCGAATAATTTGTTGTTGAGATCCCCTCATTATTATCGAAACGGAAGGAGCTGAGTCCGAAAATAAAAAACAAATGGAACTGTAAGAAATTCAACTTTTCGTCTTATCGATCGTTGAACCGACTATTTCCGGACGACACTGGTTATCAACAACAAACAAGGATATCGGAAAAAAAAGAAAATCATTTCAGCCCTCAGACTTAGCCGCCGTTTTTCATCCCTTTTCCCCTTCGACCTCGTATGCTCGCGCAGCTTCGGCGCATCTTCCATTATTAATTGGTACCTATGAAGGCGCCCTAAATCTGGGTTGCGGGATATTCTAATGCATGAAGAATGCTCGGTGATGAGGTTCGCAACCTGCCTGATCCTTCTGTTACTCAGTTGGCTTACCAAAGACAGGATTACTCTCGAATTATCTCCAGGCAGCGATAGCAATTTACACTAATTATCCTCCTGCCGGCTGCAGAGCTTTACTACATCGCGAGTGATTCGCTTTACGTCATAATTCCAACGCTAATGATGCCCCGATAATCGGAGTGTCGGGGGCCAAATGTTTCGAGTGAATGCCTCTTCCTCAAGCAACGGGCACCAATAAGGCAATGAAGACAATGAGAACGATGAAAAGCTCCGATTTGCACTAGTGGAGTTTTTCATACTGGAAACACGTTATATTTATTATTTGTAAATGTTTCCTTCGTCTCCAGTTTCAGAGATTTTCCTTTCTTTTCACTGATTAGGATTCATTCAATAAAAATGAGCATCTGTCTATTAAATAATTCGTCAATGAAGTATTCTAATAAAAAAAAGTAAATAAACCGTTTTTTTCATCTCACTTGATATTTAACTTCAATCGTTAGAATATTTTTAAGGCTGTTCAAAAAAAGAAACCCAGCGATTTCGATTATTTTATTATTTTAATCCAATTATTAAAGGGAGACATACGCCTAGGAGCCGGAAAAAAGGTCATTTTTGTGAATTTTTTCAAGGAAAACTATTTGAAATTTCGCATGGGGGTTTTAATGATCTCAAAGTATATACATTCAAAAATATGTTTAATTTTCTTTATTTAAAAATATCAAAAATATACAACAATATACAATGATGATCCTTGGAGCGTCGTAAAAAAATCTGCGTATACGGTACCCACTGGCGTTTCTTCAAAAATCATCGGAAAAAAAAACCAAAAAGATTATTAAATTAGACACAATAATCTAGTACTTGGCATAGCCGATTTTGAAAATATCGATTTTTGACCAAATGGCGGACGTTTGAAAATAAATCGAGATTTTTAGGCCAAAAATTAGTTATTATTTTGCCTATAAAACAAAAAATAAGTAACGGGAAAAAAACCCTATGACAAGTACTAGATAATGGTGTATAGAATAACCATAAAAAACCATCAAGGCAATCGGTTCATTGGATTTCGAGAAATTTTGGGTACCGATTTGAAAAACGTGGTTTTGAGAAAATCGCGTTTGAAAATTTGGGAATGAATAAATCATGAAATTTGTCAACTTACATGGAATCATCGATACCAGGCCCATAGTGTAGAGGTCTTCTACGGTTGACGGAATGTTCATAGCTTCTAAATCCTCGACCTCGACCATCTAGGTGTATATCTCGCCTTAAGGGGGAATATACCTTTGTGAGGGCAAAATCGAGTGTTATTTCTGACAATTTATTCAAGAACAACAAAACAATATTTTTAAATTCGGTTTTTTATACATGTTAGTACAAGTCTTAAAGTACAAGATTTAAAAAAAATGATTTTGAAACAAAATGGCGACGCAGTAGTTGATGAAAGAAAACTCCTCTTTTTCATAGTCCTCTACGTGCGTATTCGGACAGATCATAATCTTCACGCTAGAACAAAAAAAGAAAAATATTTTGAAAGTAGATAAAAAAATAGTACAGTACGTAGGGGTTTTTCAAAATATTGATTTCTTTTAATTGCATTAATATAGAAAGAAAAATATCGTTAAAAAATCGGCGGAATATCGATCATAAAATTTTTAAATTTCAACTTATCGAAAAAAACCCTATGTACTGGACTAGAAAATATTGTCAAGAAGCTACAGTTAAAATTTCAAGTCAATCGATTGAAAACTCGAGACGCTACGCATACACCTGTGCCTAAAAATATAGTTTCGGGAAAAACGCGGTTAAAGTTTTAAGTACTGTAAAATCATGGAAATTTCGTGTTTACAATTAATCGGCGTTGCCCGGAACATACAATTGTCCTTCTACTTCAACATTCTCTTGCTCTTCTTCTTTTCTGGAAGATGTAGAGAAAAAATGCAAAAAAAAACATTTACAAAGGTATATTCCACCTAAAATATTATCATTCTTAGTATTATTATTATTACTATTATTGGAAAGAGGCGATTTGACTGAAAACCATTATGCTCAGTCCAACAAATAAGCTCACGCAATTGTTATTGTTATTGTTTCAAAAAGAACAAAATTGTTAGTTGTCATAGGACCTTTTGAGGAAACTAATAGGACTTATTTGGCATTGGAAAGGGGGTCATTTCATCGTCCTCGGGGACCTCTGCCTTTTCATTTTTTACATTTCATTTTTCACAGTCTTTACAAGAGTTGTTAAATTTCCGAGGAATATATTGTTTTTTAAAAAGCAGATTTGCTTCCCTTTTTTTTATTTTTCCAAACAAAACTTCATTCGCTTCCAATTTTTTATCGTTGCAGATAAATCTCTATTTAACTTTTTGTATTGTCGGAGAAACGTGCGATACGTTTGCAATTTTTTAATTCTTTGATTTTTTTTCGTTTATCGTGATATTTCTTATTTTCTTTTTCGCTGATAATATTTTTATGACTTTTTTTACCGTTGTTTTCAAATAAAACTGGAGATCGAGTTCTAACAATGTGACGGATTTCGATTGTTTTTTAGGTTGTCGAGGAATACGTAATAGTTTGTAGCACCAAAGTCTTGTTAGGGCAAAAGGCGAAGAAATGAGTGATGCATAATCCAATGCACGTAAAAACGAGATAAAGAGACTAGGTAGGCTCGAGGAACAAGCTCGAAGGAAGTTATTCACTCGTGAAGTTTATGCCCGTTTAAGGATCGCCGCATCCCAGTCGCAATGTCTTAACGACATTTTTATGCGAGGTTTGCACGCCCACGCTTTCTTCATATCTCATTCTAGCTTCAACTTTGTCCATTTTTTTTGTTCTTGTGTCAGTAGGAAAATCCCTTTGATCCATGGATTCAACGTTTTTAACGACTTTTGGCGAGAAATAAACCCGACTATTCGTAAAATTAATGATCCACCGAGCTTGATCATATGTCTTGTTTTTTCCCTCCGAATTATACAAAACTTTTGATCCCAAGCTTCAGTAAAAATAAAGGACAAAACGATGAAGTTTCTTTTTTTTTATTTCATGTCGAATTCATTGTGACGTTTTCTAACAGGACCGTTAATATAAAAATTTGGAGCTAAAAATTATTAAAGTTATAAAAAAGTTAATCCCGAATGTCGCGGCGGGATTTTTCATTTATTTAGTGCAAAAGGAGATTTTCAATAATTACATTTTATCCATTCTATGCATTTTCGATGATAACGTCGAAGATACGAAAATAATTTCGGAAACGAAAAAACCATAAATAAAGAAAATAAAAGGAAGAAGAAAAGTAAAAGAAAAAGTTCATCTAGCAATGCCTTGAGGAGGTTGGAGCGATTCAGTTGAGTCAAACAACGGTTTATTTATTTTTTTTTCAATGAACCTCAAAAAAATGCATACGAAGTACAGATTTATTCTGTATATGCTAATTTTTAAAATATATAATTAAAAGGCAAAATTATGCAATTTATATATTTTTATGACGTAAATTAGAAAAACTTTTGTGTCACTACTAACTTGAAAAAGTATAACATTAACGATGATTATTATTTTAAAAAAATACGATAACGAATGTTTTATATAATGCACAATGAAATTTTGAGTAATTTATAATTCTGCCTATTCATATTTACGTCACGAGATTATTGGCCCATGGTTTACGATGGGCAAGATGAGGATTTCTTTTTTCTAAATGTTTACAAAGGTTTAGTTTGCGTTAATCCGTTGTTAGAAATAGTTTATTTTGGTGCCAAATAACAAAAAAAATTACATAACCTTTAATCTGAAAGTCTCGCCCATCTAACCGCACGTTAAATTACACACATTAAACTATTTTTTTTCTCTGCTGTTTGGTGGTGAAAAAATTTCAAAAAATTCGTACTCAGTATAGTCGAAGCAATAGCATTTGTTTTTTTAAATTAAATTTAACCCAGGATTGTGGCTAACGCTCCAGCCTCCTTAAATTGAAAAAATAATATAAGTTAGGGTTTATCTTGTAATATTTATTTTTTAAAGATTTAAAAAACCCCACCATTTTTTCCTACTTCACCTGTAATTATTTACAACGAGAACATACATAAGAAATTTACACCATGTACCCGGGACACCAAGTACATAAGATCAGAAAAAGTGCAAGTGAATGAAAAAATCAACACTCGTACTTTTCAAGAAGCAACGGACGACGTTTCTTTTTAATTGCTCAGAAGTGGTACTTCTGAGTAATACCGTTTTTTTCGTAATTAATTGGAAATAACACGCCTGCATGATACAATTTTTTCAGTAACGTGTCGGAACTAGGACTTCTGAGTAATTCCATTTGTTGTCACTCGGCAGTGAGGCTTCTGAGCAATTCATTTTTTGTAATTACTCGGACGTAGGACTTCTCAGTTGTTTGATTTTAAACGTAACTGCTTGGAAGTAGCCCTTTTAAATGATTATTTTTTTACAATTACTCGGACGTAGTCCTTCCGAGTAATTCCATTCTTTTTGGAACTACTCGGAAGTAGCACCCCTAAGTAATTCAAGTTTGAAATCAAGTGAATGAAAAGACCCCTAAGTAATTCAAATTTGGAAACATGTCAATGAAAATATCAACACTCGTACTTTTCAAGAACCAGCGTACCGCGTTTTTTAATTGCTGAGAAGTGGCACTTCTGAGTGCCACTTCTTTTTTTTAGTAACGCCTCTGAACCAGGACTTCTTAGTAATTCCATTTGTTGTAATTACTCGGTAGTGAGACTTTTGAGCAATTAATTTTTTTTGTAATTACTCGGACGTAGCACTCCCAACTAATTCATTTTCGTCGTTATTACCCAGAAGTAGGCCTTCTAAGTAATTTATTTGTTGCAATTACTCTGACGCAGCCGTTCTGAGTAATTTCATTTTTTGCAACTACTCGGAAGTAGCACCCCTAAGTAATTCAAGTTTTTTTTGTACCTACTCCGAAATTGCACTCTTGTGTAATTTCATTTTTTGCAGCTACTCGGAAGCAGTTACTCTGAGTAATTCCAATTGTCGCAATTACTCAGTAGTGAGACTTCTGAGTAATTCCATTCGTTGTAATTACTCGGCAGTGCGACGTCTGAGTAATTCCATTTTTTGTCATTACTTGGTTGTACCCCTTCTGAGTAATTCCATTTCTTTTGTAAATGCTCAGAAGGGCACTCTTAAGTAATTCAATTTTCTTTTCACCACTCGGAAGTAGCACTTCTGAGTAATGCCATTTTTCCGTTACTCGGAAGTGGCTCTTCCAAGTAACCGAAGGTATTCAGGTCTTAGAAGTCTGTCGTTCGAAATCTCCGAAGATTGATGTACACGACAGATTAATCTTTTGCGGTTCACTGCTAGATTGAACAGGTAGACGAGGAAGTAAAAAGCTCTCAAGTCCTAAAGGATCGAGTGTGTTCGATTATCCGAGCAATTGTGGTTTGGCTGGAGATCCGAGTAGAAGAGGCTGGTAGAACTCCTTGGGTGGCTGCGGACGTCGATGTTAGTGGATAGCTACTGATTGGTACGATACCCATCCAGCTGTTCACTCTCACCCCCCGGACCGGTAAGTTTATCCTCCTTGTCCTTCTCCATTCGAGCACTGCTCCAGGGTGTCGATTATCCGAGAACACCCGACGGAACGATCTTAGGCTATCACGGGACAACGTGTCGTCGTTCCACCAGTCTTGTTGATCACGTTGCCGGTTATAGGCTGTGGTCAAGCACGCAGTTTGGACGTCGTCGTATTCTCGAGATACTCCATCCCGCGGGCTTACGTTTGACGTACTGTATCTTCTCTCTCGATTAGATCGATTAGAGATGGAGTGCCGTCGAGGCTCCTCCATGCCACGTTTACCTTTCCTTCTTCAAGTAACCCAAACATCAGCTGGAAGGCTGAGCGAGCTTGCATGAGGGAGGCTGATGGCATAAACATCTTTGTTCTTGCTGTAGTTCCTGAGTTTATAACACTGTGTCAGAATCATCAAGATTGCGGGGAGGATACCTCGAGGCGACAAAAAAATGGCTGATTATCATGATGTTTTTTTTTCTAAGTTCCAAAGTTGTAATAAAACATACTCTGAGTATCAAAAATGGTGAATGAATCTTTCCTGTGAAACAAAAAATCCTGAAAATCAGCAAATTTGTTCCTTGCCTAAAGATATCTCCTCCCTTCATGATGATTTTGACGGATCAGAGTGTAATTCATTTCATCGTTGCTTGATTATTGGTTCGTGGAAATTAATATCGTAACTTGACACCCTGAATGGGTTTTTCCAAAGTCGATACTTAGTCGAAAACGATGAGCTCGGCCCCATTTAATCAACATCCGTTGGGCCTGTTGTCAAGACAAATTTGACGAATCTACAAATACACAACTGCACGAGTCTTGCTCGTTCAATGGTACAGGATAAGTTTTGAATCGTGCTGAAAATCCGGGGGTCGCATTTTTGGCGAGTGCTCTCGGATAAACAATGATTTGTTTGAACAAACGTTGCGAATCTGCTGAATCTCCGTTGGCATTGTTTCATTGGAACAACTGATCTCATACTATTTCAGAGTCTTACGTTATCACATGTGCTGCTTGTTTTATTCGCTTTCTCATTGCCGGAAGACCAGATATATTTTTTTCACGTGTGTTCGATGTTTTCACTTATTAGGAAATAAACTGTAGAGTCTAATAGGACAGTCGTGCTGTATATTGGAATCGGAAAAAAATAGAAGAAGTCTAATTTTTTAACAGGTCGGCGCCGAGAGATAAAATATTCAGAAAAATCTGGACTTTATTTTTGTCCACAGCGCCGAAGTCGTGGAAGTTCATTTTGGGGGCGAAAAAGTGGGGTGAAATTTTTGAAAAATCAGTTTTTATTCGATAACTCTCTAGGAAAAAATCATACAATTTTTGTTCAAATAAGAACGGTGTAGCCCTTGAAAAGACGCGTCGATCGAGTATTTGATCATCCCTCTCCGATAATATCTTCACCCCCAAAAAAATTGTTGATACATAAAAAAATTGTTTATCGAATAACTAAAAAACAATCGATTTTTCGGGGACGGTTTAAATGTACGAAATGTGGAGAATAATTTTCTCTATATTTTCGTTTCTATGGACCACCCTTGAATTTTGCTTTTTCCAACCCCTCTCAGGGGGTGAAAATTCAAAATGAAATTTTGGGAAAACTATTGACCGAAAATAAAGAGATACGAGTTTGGCGATATGGACAAAAATGTAGCTGATGGTTCAAGCTACAAATTGTTCTACGGCGACCGATTCGTGCGATCAATAGTTTCCCCAGAATGTCATTTTTTATTTTCAACCCCCGAAAGGGGTTGGCAAAAGAAAAATTTAAGCGTGGTCCATAGAAACGAAAACATAGAGAAAATTATTCTCTTCCTTTCGTACATTTAAATCATACCCGAACAATCGATTGTTCTTGAGTTATTCAATAAACAATTTCTTTTGGTATTTCAACAATTTTTTTAGGGGTGAAGACATTATTCGAGAGTAATGATGAAATACTCGATCGATGCGTCTTTTCAAGGGCTACAACGTGCCTATTTGAACAAAAATTGTATGAATTTATCCTAAGAAGTTATTGAATTAAAATTGATTTTTCAAAATTTCACCCCATTGTTTCACCTCCAAAATGAACTACGACGACTTCGGCGCTGTGGACAAAACTCAGGCCCGAATTTTTCTGAACATTTTGTCTCATGGCGCTGTCCTCGTAGGGATTGTAGTTTGGCATCAATACACCCCCATCCCCCTTCATCCCCTAAAAAAGGAGCCTGCACCACGATTTTTAGGCAAACCGATTACGAGGTTTTTCAGCGACAGCACGACTATAATATAACGCTAAATATACAAAATATCCATCAGAGTAAACCTCTAAATGCGTTGTCCCAAACGGTGGATCCACCCCATTTTATCACAATCCTCAGGCTCCTTTTCAAGACAGAATTTACAAAGACACTAATATACACCTGCCTGCTATTTTCGATACGTTATCATGGTTTTACCTGATTAGGAAATGGATTGTAGAGTGTAACAGTAGAGAGCCTAATATACAAAATATTCATTAAAATGTTCTGCGGTATGAGGAATCAATCTGCTTGTTCCGTCAATCACTACTCCCTGCCTCGCTTCCTCGTAACTGTAAAATTAAAAGGCTTTTTTCCTGATTAATCAACATTGTTTTCTATTATTGACACAAACTGTAGAGTCTAAATCTAAATAAACAAAATACTGCTCACAATAGATTTCCGCAAAAGATAAATACACGTTAAAAAAGTAACATGACAATTTTTACAGTATAGAAATGTCCAGTGGCGGTGAAAGGAAAAAATTGTCAAATGCGCAGAAGAAGGGTAAAAATTATTCAGCTCGTTGGCGCAATACCGCGTTTTTGGTGGAGCTCGCTCATGGACGAAATTCCAAGCCGCAGACGAAGTAACTGCAGTCCTAGGCACTCGTGCACATCCTTGACATACACTTACTCCGCTTACTCATCGCTTCGCGCCCTTCATCCCCATTCGTCAGGGTAAAAACATGGGGAAGGATTTTTCTTGCGAAAAGAAGAGATCGAGGATGATTCCCATAAAAGTGATAGTGTGGATGACGTGAATGCTGCCCTTTCAAGGGCGCATGGTATTATTCGTACGGAATGACGATCACGTCGATAAGCTACGAGCGAAGCAATTTTGTTCAACAGACTTTATTTTCAGCCCCAGAGCGTCCACGCATTCCAAAAATATTTCCAAACCATTTTCACTAAATATTTTCTAAAAATATTCTCCCAAAACTAGTGTACCATTATTTCCAAAACCTTCAAAAAATTGTATACCGTCGCTTAGCAAGTAATGACACCGTTAAGGGGTTATGCCTAGTTGTAAAAGTCGAAAAATCACGTTTTTCAGAAACAATATATTTTGACAGTATATCATCTTATAAATGTTTCCCGGAAAAATTCAAGGTGATTGGATCAAAATTGACAGATTTATAGGGTGTTATGTTTTCAAAGTCGGGAGAAAAATATCTCAAAAACCACCGCATCGATTTTTCTAAAACTTTTAGGGCTTTTTCTAGGTGTAGAAGGATTTTTTCCGAATTTTTTTTTTCGAAAAAAATCAATTCTCACTTTGAACGCGCGCTATTCTTTTTTAATTTTACATTTTGGAAATCTTCCGATTAATCATAGGATAAACTAATATACTAACGAAATCTGTTTGATGATTTGATATTAGATAACCCGGTTCAGAACGGCATTGCTCACCGCAAAATACGTTTTCGAGACGTGCTTTCCGAACGTTGATGATGATTAAATATTTTCACTCAAACAATTACAGAGTGTTCTTCAAATCAGAGTTTTTCAAATATCTAATTTTTGTAGAAATTTATCATGGCGTTTTTTTTTCAATCCAAAAAATGAGCTATTTTCGACTGTTACAATTAGGCAATATTAGCTTGTAAGTAAGCTGGTTTATCGATTTTTGCCATGCCCTCCAGCATCCACAGGGAGGCCCTTCAGTCAATACCCAACGAAAAACATCTCCATCAGCTGATAATCATCCGACACAATTTTTTGACCCAGTTCTTCGACTACGAGCATTCATCAAACTGCATACTCGAATTAATTCAATTGCTATGGCCAAACAAGTTCGCGGTTAACCCAAAAAGAAAATGGGGGAAACCGCATTCACCCTTCGTCTGCGGAGTGTATCAGTGATTAAGCTTAGTGCGTCGCTTTTGCAGCCATGAAATTATGCCCCTTTCGGCATTTGTGTTCCGACCTATGGGGGGAATAAACGATTCGGGCTTCGCCATAGTTTGGCTTTGAAGGCTTTACTCGTCCTCTTTTCGCCTCGCACTCGAGCATTACATGGCCCTAGTATTTCTGCTCAGGAACGTCAGACTAGAACTTTCCTCGACGCCCACTCAATTGAGGAATTCCCTTAACGTAATTTCTGTACAAGTGCACTTCAGTTAATTGGCAAGTTGTTGGTAGGCAATGAGAACCTCGTATAACACGTGCCCCCAACGATTGCCCAAGTCTCTCTCTCTCTCTCTCTCTCTCTCTCTCTCTCTCTCTCTCTCTCTCTCTCTCTCTCTCTCGCACTCTCTCTCTCTCTCTCTCTCTCTCTCTCTCTCTCTCTCTCTCTCTCTCTCTCTCTCTCTCTCTCTCTCTCTCTCTCTCTCTCTCTCTCTTGCCTTGTCATTATTGTGAAACTCTACGGGGGCGGAAGCAGCAGCTCAAGAGTTTCTGGGCTTTTTATCGAAACGATTTAATTCTCGATTCATCCCGCCCCCGCGTTCGTTTTACTCTCGAACACTGATAACTGTAAATCGATCACGGATAGGGGAACCATTTAATGAAATCGTCGAGAGGGGGTGTTTTTTTCAAAGATGCACAGAAATTGAGAAAAAAATCTGGCCCACGTATTTTGGATTTTTAAATAATTTTTTACATACTCCAAAATCTCTCTCTCTCGCTCTCTCCCTCTCCCCCTTCCATACTTTGTCCCTCTCCCTTCGTCTCTGACAATAATTGTCTGTAAATATTATACAATTTTAGAAATTAAAAAAAATCATCCACCACCCCTACTACGAAATGTTTTTTTTCGTTGGCTTGTTACTGTTTGTTCGATTAAGGTGAACTGTGTTTGTACGTTTGTTCATTGTAACTGTAATTAACTGCCCAGCTTACTGCTCAATAGCCTGAAATCTCTTCACAAGTTCTCGAATTAGGAACGCTCAAACAAAGTCGGATTTTTAAAATTTTTCGTTACGTTTTTTTCGCTCAGTTTGGTTAATGTTTTTTTCTTGCACAACATTTCTTTACACATTTATATTAATAAATGTATGATAGAATTTTGTGCATATAAAAAATACGGAAAACGCAGCCCTTACAGTTTTATCATTATTATTCTTATTATTATTATATATTTAAAATGGAAAATGAGCGATATTTTCAACTTATAGAAATGCTTGAGGGGGAAAATATCTTTAGGCGAGGAAATATTTTCTGGTTTTCGTGATTTTTTTTTAAAAGGGAAGATTACTTCACCTTTTTTAGACTCAGGGCATGTTTTATGACTACTTTTGGCTGTTACATTGTATTTTTTTCCATGAATCTTTAAAAATGGCGGAGGTATGGCACCGTATTCTAAACGGGTTGCGGCGGATGTTGTCAGACGGCAGGACACGTAGTGTTAGCGGGATTAATCGGAAAAAAAACCAACGAAAATTTTTTCTTCTATTAACACTCCTACGCAGAATATGGACCAAGAAACAGTGAGAAATGTTGAAAATGAGTGAAATGGTACGCTTTGAAAAAAAAAATATTGAATTTTCCTAATAAAAAATAGCTACATTATGTAAAAAAGTATTTGTAAATTAAAAAAAAAATGTTTAGCGTCATGTTTTAGACAACAAGGTTAGATTTTTGCCAAATTTCATCAGAATCGGTTGATCAGTTCTTTTGCTATAGGGTAAAAGCCGGATAGTTGCCCCATTTGTCAAAAAAGTTCTATTGTTAAAAAATATATACTTACTAAGAATAATGCAATATGTATGTTAAAACATAGGTCTTTGATCTTTTATAGTAGCCTATTTTTGCAATGACAATTAATACTGCTTTTGAGTAAATCCTGTTTTATTGGACCTCTCAAAAAAGGGATAGTTGCCTAACGTTAAAAATGTTTCGGGGGATACCTGCCTCGTGCGGGGATAGACGCCTCACTATGATTTTATTAGATAGAAATAAATTTATATCAATTTAAGCAGTCAATCTTTATTATTTACTGAGATCCTTTATTAAGTACTAATTACAATATTAATCAACATGATAAAATAGTATTAAGTTTTAACGTCTTAGACTATAAAAACACAACAGAAATAGCCTCCAACCTTTAAATTAGTTCAGTTATTAGTAAAATATTATTATTTATCTTAACGATAGAACAACATGGCAATCAGCTTTGGCATGAGCATTAATTTTATCAATTTACCAGATATTCAGAGAATCATATTATTATACCAGAAGCCAGGATTTTCAATTGTCCACATCTTATGCAGTGGCTTTTGAATTGTGTGCAAGTTTCATGCAACCACATTCGACATATCCGACATTGAGTCGAATCTGATTTCGATGTACTTAAATTATAATTCTCAAAACATTCTGCGCAATAATCATCAACTGAAACTTTTTTATTTGTATTTTCTATTTTGGAATTAGCGTTTTTCAATTGTAATATTTATTCAGTGTCTCTTATCGATTTTTCGTCCTTTTTTCTTTTAATTGGTAGTCCTTCGGTGGTTTTTCCTTAAGAGGTTTTTGACCCTATAACATTTTCTTCGTTTTCACTGTCAGGATTGGAAATGTGTATTTTTCTCTTCCTTAAGGCCTTACTCCCACTTGTAGCGCAAAAAAGGCCTTTTTCATGAATTTTTTAAAAGAAAACTACAAAACTTTTTTAATCGATCAATATAACATCTTAAAGAACACATCTTGAAGAACTTTCAGAAATTTTTTTATTGAAAAATATTACATTGTTTAGTAGCAAATGGCCGTCAATGAAATAATGTTTGTATATACACGGTTTGCGGTGACCAACATTGCGGCGAAGTGGATCGTCTGAAAAAAAAATGCGGATGGATTTAGTCGAATATAAGTATAAACTAGTCTTTAATCGAAGGATTTTAAAAAATATTCATTTTTCACAAAATGGCGGACAGTCAAAGTTAATGGTTCGATTTTAACGAAAAAAACGGCCTTTTTGGCTACAAAACGGCCATTTTTTCGAAAAAAATCGAACGATTAAAGACTACATTTTTATGTATTAAATAAGCCTGCAAAATTTCAAAAAGATCAGTTCATTAGTGTTCGAGTAATCTTGGTCACCGACTTCAGAAATGCCATTTTGAGAAAAACGCGTTTAAAGTTTCAATTAGCCGGTCGTTTACACAACGGATTCTTCTCTTTCAACGCTCATATCTCAGTCAATTTTGTTCGGATCGACTTGAAATTTTCAGGACATATTCTCAGATACTTATACTTTAAAAAAATGCAATAAAAAAAAATCGATTTTTTCAAAATCGCAAGTGGGGCGATTTAAGCGCTTCCCTTAAAGCGCTTCCTTTGATCAGTTCAGTAAAATCTTTGTTATCGGATTTAGTTTCACTGCTGGTAATATCGATATTTTTATTGGTCTTTTTCTTTTTTTTTTTGCGGTTGTCCTCTTTTTTTTACAATACTTTTCTTGCTACCAGCTGGTTTGTTTTTTACTGTCTTACAATCTTTTTTTTCGCTGCCCTAATTTTAGTTTACGTTATTTCGGTTGTTTTCTTTATTTTCTCTTCGATAGCTCAGTAAAATGAAAGATGTAATTTTCAATTTCACCATCTCCTAGGGCTAAACAGTCTTCAGAAAGATTCAAAAGGCTTGAAGACGGCCTAGGTAGCGTGTGCTCTTGGTTCACTTTATTCTGCTCAGCCTCATTTACGGCAGTTTCTAATTTGTTTTTATTAGCATCCTTTGGGACTTGATCGCCTAGTGGAGGCACTTTGTTCCGCTGATTTAGTGCTAAACCTCGATCAGACTCACATTCCTTTACGCGCTCACGTAACGCAGGCTCGCCGGAAACGCCTGGTACTTGATAGTCATAACAAATTATAGTCACAACAAGTTGGAAAAAAAAAACACCCAAAAACAAAATCTGCCTATGCTCGCTGAAGAATTTATAGTTGTGGATAGTTGCCCTAGGGAGACTGTTCGCCAAAGTAAATGGGGCGACTACCCTTTTTGATCTGGGTACTTGCCCTTGTTATTTGCGAAATAAATAAAAACTATTCAGTAATAAAACCTAGTAAACAGAGTAACTTAAACTTTAATGGGTGCTGAGAAACGAAAAGTTGACTGAACCATCAATCAGTAATAAAGATATTCAATCGAAATTACATATTAATATAATTTCGACGCCCGTCAAAGTTGTGCCGCGGAAGATTTTTGCTCACACGGACAAAACGCGTGCGCCTACTTCGAAGGCTTACATAGCACCGAGGCCTGCAAGGCCTTCCAATCACAGTCAAACGTTAACCCACCCCCCACATCCCGTGCAGAAATATGCCGGGCATTCCCGACTTGACGTCTGGTCCAGGCCTGGCTTGCCTGGTCCGATTTACCTGACCGCGCCCTTTTGTGGAACAGACTAGGAATATCACAAAACCTTTTCCTGGAGAGAACATTGACATTTCCTGAATACTAAATCCCAACCCATTATTAAATAATACTTTTTGCATCATCAAAGATATTAATAATCGAATGTCATATGATTACATTTATTGTAATTGTATACTCCGTTTTATCGTCATATTATTTTCTTCAAGAATAATCGACCGCTGTCATGCTATCATAATGAATAAATTTTGAAAGTCAACGAAAATTATATGCTGATATGGAGGATATAATTACAATAAATGTAATCACATTATCACAGTGAATTATTAATATCTATATTTCGAAGCCGACGTTAATTTTTTTTTTTTTTTCATTTTTCTTGTCCTCTATATATCAACAAAAGTAATTTTGAGGTTGGGTTTATGGACATTTCCTGGTCATTTACTGCTTGTTCTCCGGCCCGTTCCTGATCAATTCCCAAGAAGGGGAACAGCGGATCGGGACCTAACCTTAAACCCGTTACATTGCGAACCTATTCCAGGGTGGAAGGCCCGACCAGAGTCTGATATTATCTCGGGAAGGCAGATCAGGGGCAGTACTTTTTCCCGACTCAAATTTCTACACGGGATCATCCCTAGCATAGTGTATTCAGAACCGGGGCACGTATCCCTCTGGGGATACGGCCGTTTAGAAGACCTTGGGATATTTCTACTGTTTTTAAACATTAATACAATTTAAAAAATACCATGTAACTGCCAAAAGTAGTAATAAAATATACCCATAAAATATAAGTCTCCAAAACGGCAAAAGAGTCTTACCTTGAAAAAAAAAAATGAAAATCGGGAAGTTTTTCCGCGCCTAAAGGTATCTCCCCCCTTAATCTACTGACGTACTGGGATTTGTAGATTTTCACCTCGAAATAGATCCTCCCTCTTCCCATCCTGCCCCGTCAGCTGCTTATCGCCACAATGACAATCATTTTCCCCTCCGAATCGCACGTGAGTTCGGTACACGCAGGTCCATTCCATCATCCCTGCACTACATCCGCATCTGTCAAAATGGAGGTCAATCGAGTTCAATCTCGAAACTACATTGGAATACGACAAATGGTATTTTCGTCGCGAAAGTGCTATTTTTCGCTCTGTATTTCAGGCGCGATTTCGAGATCGCGTTGCGAAAGACAATCTGTCCTTTTTGAAAACGCTGGAATTGAAGAAAAAAAATAGCGAAAAAAGTGAAAGACCTGGCTGATACTGCCAAGTTGCAGTGGAACTTTTCGTTGGAAATCACGCAATATAGGGATTCGAATGCGCGATTTCCTCTGACGCGTGAATGATGCGAATATTTCAAGGTCATTCAAGGTCAGTATCGATGAAACAAATCTAAATATCTCGGATCACTATAAAATATTTGGTAGTGATCCGAGATATTTAGATTTGTCTCATCGATACCGACCTCATATGACCTTGAATGACCTTGAACGATTTCGATCCCCTAATGTTTTTATGCGGCTTGAGGTGCTTCATACGATGTCGAAAAAAATGTACCATTCCATTTAAAAAAATGGAGTTGACCTTGACGTAGCTTTAGTGCCTCCACTAATAAAAAAATAGGGTGATCCAGTATGACGGCCTTCTCGAACACTGAAACTTTTGTCTGAAATATGTTTCGATATGATCAATAGTTTGAGTGCTATTGCTCTGTAACACTTTATGTGCCTCAGCGTGTATATACAGGTTGTCCCAGAACTGATGGTAGATCTTCAAATGGGGGGTTGGGGTGAAATTCTGAGTCGATTGATATAAGTATGTATGAGTCTCAGATCAACCCCTGAATTATTATTCATTTTTAAAGCCGGGCCAATCTTGTGCGCTTGGTCAGTCAGCGTCTCGCTCACTGACGTACGCTGGCTCAACGGGCGAACTTTATTGGCCCGCCTTTAAAAAATTAACAATAATTCAACGGTCGATCGGAGATCCATACATATTTATATCAATCGACTCGGAATTTCACACCCAGTCCCCCATTTCAGGGACTATCATCAGTTTTGGGACACCCTGTATACCAGAAGACAATATTTTACAAAGCATCATATTATTGCATTTTATTTTACTATTACACCTACGGCGCTCTCTTCTAATTTCAATATTTAACTACATTTTAGCTACTGCTATTTTACGTTTTATAACTTCTTTACGCTTTTACCATAGCACATTCTACTACAATATAATACGTAGTACAATCACTATTTAGCATTGATACATCACTGCATCCAAATCCGGATTCTTCATCTGCAACCCCTATGTACAGTTTTCACTTACTCGATAAGACTCGCTACTCTCGTCTTCCGATAATTGACAGATGATTGAAAAATCTGGTTTTGAAAGCACAAAGTGACGGTGACATTGTTGTTTCTCGTGGTAGCGAACGGCACATATATCGAGCTGAGGTAGAGAAGGAATTTCTGTACACGGGGTGTCCGAGAACTGAATGCATTCCCTGAAATGGGAGGTTGGGGGTGAAATTCTGAGTCGATTGATATAAGCATGTGTGGGTCCCAGATCAACCCCTGAATTATCATTAAATTTTTAAGGCGGGCCAATCAGATGTGCCTGATGAGCCGGTGCGTCATGAGCGATACGCCCCTGTAGTGATGCTTGGCGGGAGGGTCGCACCTATCGCCACCACTACAGGGGCATATCGCTCACCGACGTACGCGGGCTCATCCAGCGCACCTGATTGGCCCTTCTTTAAAAATTGATAATAATTCGGGGGTTGATCTGAGACCTACACATGCTTATACCAATCGACTCAGAATTTCTCCCCCAACCCCCCATTTCGAGGAACGCATTCAGTTCTCGGACACCCTGTATATTGGTACGATAAATAGGAATATTTTGTGCCTGAGCAGGTAACCTCGCTGATCTTCGCAACTCCTCATCAGGATTTTCGAAAAGGTCACTGATGTTACTCGGAACACATTTGTAGAGCACCATAATACCAAGAAAATTATTTCGATGATTTTAAACCGCAGGCCAACCTAAATGGAGTCTACATGACGTGATATATTCGTCGTTTCGCAAGTCAAATATGAATCTGATACATAGATTCATCAATTTCCGAACTTTTGCGTTCAACTCCTCTGTCAAGTTATGAGAGGGGTTGGGGGGAGATGAACATCGGCAGCTGATATCGCACAGCTATTTGCTGAGTGATGTATACCGAAGCTTTGATCAGGCTGATGGATTAGCCGTTAGCCTGCGCTGTTCGCAAGGGTTGTGTCAGGTGCTTTAATAACGTTAAGTTATTAATGGCCTTCAAGCCCAAGCTTCTCCGTGATCCGAATATGTTGTAGCTGGATTGCTTTCCGCTCGAACAGTACCAGGCAATCATAGTTCGTCATTCTCCTTCTGCTCTTGCTCGCTTCATCGGATCGTTGCTTGACATCATACGGCTGGTTGGGACATCCATGTGGCTGTCTCGAAGAACAAACTCCTGCTCTCGAACCTCATCTGGTCTTCAGCAGCTTCAGCAGCATCCACTTCGGATGCTGCTCCGAATTGGAAGCTGTTCGACAAATATGTACTGCTCATTGGTTTTTTAAAGGTAATCTTTCACCTTTCGGCTCTGAGGATTGGGATTGGTGAGGTCGTACATGATGGCTAGTTGAATGTTAAGGGGTCTTCTCACTTTGGACGCTAAAAAGGCTATTTTCATGAATTTTGTTGATAGGTTCATATTATAGATATTTATATAAACGTCGTTACACTTAATAAATACACTTTCGAAATACATTGAAATTTTTTCAATGTACTTATGTAACCCAAACAAACTTTTAACGCGTTTTTCTTGAAATAACGTTTTTCGACGGCTTGTTGATCAAATCGTCGAAATTACTGAACCGATCCTTATGAAATGTTATCCACATGTTCTGTACAACTATGGATAAGCGTATATCAAGGATTTTTTTTTAATTTCGATATTTACTATTTTTGCCAAAAAAACGGTGAAAAAACAAGTTTTAGTTGTTTCTTCGAAAAACGTCCGCCATTTTGTTATTTTGACGTGACAACGTCTTATAATTCGATGGAGCCGGCTGCACGCACGAAAAAACATGACTCATGCGGCGTTACCTCGCTCTGAGGCGTTCCATTTAAGGCTTGAAGTGCAAGCGAGAGCGCGGAACGAGCGACAAAGAGGCACAATCGGCCTCCGCGTTCGGCAGCGTTCGACATCTGTCTCTCTCCTACTTGAGTGATGGCCTCTGCACACTGCGAGCGACGAGCGACGAGCGATGAGCGATATCCAATGGCAACGTCACTCTCATAGAGCATTTCCGTCATAGTCGAGCTCTCATTGGATATCGCTCATCGCTTGTCGCCTATCGCGCGCAGTGTGCAGAGGCCATGAGCGATGCGTCCGCGTGGACAGCTGCTATACAATAATACATTTACATGTTTTCGTCAAGTATGAAGTGCAGTGAAAAGTGAATGTGGTGTCAATTGTTTATAGCAACGATAATTGCGGCGATAAAGGTAATGATTCTTTCGATATTAAATATATGTTCAGTGATATATTGTCGAATATTCGTGCTTTCATCATTAAAATAAATAGCATCAGTCCGCTAGTGCAGCGATTGTAGGTTATGCTATAATTGACAAAACTATAACAATAAGTTAACAGAACTATTTCACGATGAGTAAAAAATCAATTGCTTTACTATTCGATCGAAATAATTATCGAGCGTAGCTATGATTTCAAAAAATTAAAACATAAATGTTAAATCTTCCACATGTCATAACAACGTGTCTGAAATGACAGGTTGGACCAGCCAGCCGTCAAAGGGAACAATTTTCTCCTATATCAAACACATTGAGGCGGGCGTTTTAAAAGCTAGAGTTACAAACATTTTAATGATGTTTCCAAATTTTAAATTTTAAATTTAAGATTTATGTACAATAATTTAATCACAGTTTATTCTTATAATAAATTATTCAAAATTATTACTTTTTTACAACAAATTACAATTAAATTTGCAAAAATAATTAAGTAACTAATTGAACAACAACTTTTATTCAGTTTACTTGCTGAAAGAAATAATGTCAATACAAAATTTATTATTATAAAATAATAAAATCAAAAATTAAATTTTAACAGTCGAGTTGAAATTTAAACAATAAATTTTATTCAAGTATTTTGTAAATTTAAAATGATTTTCTGAACGAAGAATTTTGTGAAAAAATAAAAGTTGTAAAACAATTGCTCAAAGCACATTCATACTTGTAAAAACTATGTACATTGTAAAAAAAATAAATAAAAATTGACATAATTGTATTTATGCGTACAAATAAATGTAACTTGATCAATTCAATTGTGATTTCCATTTACCTCCTTCTCTATATCCATACAAAATATCTATCAAACAAATAAAATTAAAATTTTCTTTTGAAAAATGAAACCATTCCATCAGTATTTTCTTATGACGTTGTCACGTTCAACTATCGTCAGTAAACCGACTTTACAGACAACCGATTTTTTGCATATATAAAAGATCGTATGATATGCGCTATAGCCATTAACATACTGAATCTAAAACGGTTTTATTTTTCCGTTTCGCATGATCCATTTCCGAGATTTCATCAACATCGCAGACCTACAATTTTTTAAGACATTTTTTTAACTACCATTTTCGTCTATAAATAGTGGCATAAATGAATATACATTTTTCAAAAATGTATTTCGAAAGTGTTTTTATTACGTGTAACAACTTTTATATCAATATCTACAATATAAACCTATAAAAAAATCACAAAAATAGCCTTTTTCAGCGCCTAAAGTGAGAAGACCCCTTAATATTATTGCATATCGTACTGAGATTTAGTTGAAAAGTCTATTCGTTTTTTCAGGCTGAAATTAAAAGGGTAGATTGGAATACGATGCTGAAATTGTTTGGAATTTCGTCTGTCTGTCTGCATTGTATTTATTTTTTCAATATAAATAGAAAACTTGTCTTTTGTAATAACCTTAATATTATATTGCCCTAAAATCCATTCTCGCCATACACGTAAACCGCATTTTCGAAAAGTGGCATATATATTTATATATCCACATATTTATGTATATTTGTATATTTATATATTTGTATAAAATATATAAACAACGTTTGCAAATTCCAATAAAAAAATGCACAATAAATACATATTCATTTATTATTTTTCTTTTAATTCCCCCTTTCATGATTTCATACCAATTAATTTTCCGAAGCAATTTAGTCTTAGGGCGACAAAACGATATTGAGCGTGACAAATTCACTGGAACTTATTTTTTTTCATTTAAAATATTCAGCTGATCAACACTGAGATAAAATATGAATGCGGACATTTTTTTGTTAGGTGGAAATTAAGCCGAGACAAAGTTTCAAAATTCAGTGTGCAAGAACCGAAGAGACGCTTTAGAAGAACACGATTACATCCCACTCGATAAAATCAGCATTCCGTTTTTTTACTCAGGGGAGAAGAAAAAAGGCTGGTCGTTGGTTGCAAGCGTGGGACATCAACAAATGAGGGCGCAACGTGTCAGCTTCCATGACGCTGTTTGCATAGCAATGAGTGTCCGATCGATCGTATCGATACATCGCGTTACATTGGCTCCTCTTTGATCAAGCCAATTAATAATTCGTCGAATTGAATTCCTCGATCGATGTCTCTACGATGCGCTTTTTATCCGACTCGTATTGCCTTCCTGTGTACACGCGTCCTTCAACAATCCTCGTCGTACCAATCCGGCTAATGCATTTTCGAAGCCGGCAAACCATGCCCTCGATGGTGAATTCCATGGTACTCGATAATTGATCACGATCTATTTATCAGCGTTGATCGAGTGACAGCGACAGTCAGGACGGTTTTCTATTGAGAATGGACAACGTCCAGATGTCCAACGATGGGCACGGCATCGAGGCTGATAACGCCTTGGGGAAGACATCCAAATGGGAAACAAAATTGTTCGCCGAACATCGGAGATGTGTGGCAAATTCAAGGGAAATTAAACGCCTGAGGAAAGTGCCGTTTTTTTTGAAAATTTGATATCCCTCGGCGCTCAGATTTGCTTGCTGTTGCTGCAATCAATTCAGGAGGATTCAATCAAAATTGATAAAAATGATAAAATTGATTGAAAGGATAAACGATTATTAAAAGGATAAAAATTGATTCGAAATATTAAAATGGATGAAAATGATCGAAATTGATTGAAATTATCAAAATTGATAAAAATCATCAAAATTGATTAAATTGATCGAAATTCATAAAAATGATCAAAAATGATTTAAAAAAAGATCAAAATTGATAAAACCTTATCAACATTTATAAAAATCATCAAAATTTATTAAATTGACAAAAAAGCATTGAAATGATAAAAAGAGATTAAAAATAAAAAAAATTAATTAAAAACTGAGGGAAAATCGAGCACCTATCCACTGCATATTCTTACGATCGAAGTCCTTCAGAACTCACGGTGACCACTTTGCCAAAATCCTCGCTATATATTTAAAAAACTCCGGAGGGAAAAATGCTTCGGAAATTCCTACGACGGTCTTCACAAACGGTGGTCATTCTCAGAGAATTTCCAAACTGTTTTTCCGGTAGACCGTCAGTAATCCTGGTGAATCTTTCGCTTGGGATATTCCCAGGGAAAAAAAGACTTCGATATGCTTAGAGAACCGCGCGAGCGTCTCTCGGGAATTCCCTTGATATCCGGTCGTACAGTGAGCGTCTCGGGAACCCCTATATTTCTGGTCAGTTATCTTGATCATTTTCCAGA
Organism: Ophion obscuratus; assembly: GCA_964007375.1. Classification (NCBI taxonomy): domain Eukaryota; kingdom Metazoa; phylum Arthropoda; class Insecta; order Hymenoptera; family Ichneumonidae; genus Ophion; species Ophion obscuratus. The sequence goes on along the minus strand of OZ023316.1, from coordinate 53,057,188 downwards.
ATTTATTCAGTTTCGTAGGAAAATCTTTGAGCTTGCTCTTGGTAGCGAAAGTCTTAAACATATTTTTTTTTGTTATTTTATATCACGTTTATTTTGGCTTGACTCTTCAAAGCTGCGAGTTGTAAGAAGGGTTTCCAGTCGAAAAATGATGCACGTCTCCATGAAAAGTCAGGTTAAAATCGTTTTTATCATTTTCTGTCATTTTTATGCACTTCCCGGCTTTTGTGCCCGGATCCTTTGAGTCTTATCAGACTTTTTACTTCTCCATTTCCACTTTTCCAGAGCGCCCCTGGAGAATCATCCACATGCGTTTCCCAATGGCCTCCTGGTTCGCATACGAGGGCACAGGGAAACTGCGAAAAACCCGTGTCGATAAAGGCGAATGTATTTCGATCCTCCTCAGCTGCATCGACGCTCGGACAGCTCAGTAAGACTACCATTCGGTAGTCGGTGAGCAAGCCAGTACGTGGTTGAGCGGTCACCCATCCAAGTACTGGCCCAATTCGAATGCACGTCGACGTCTGTTCGTATTTTTTTTATCTGTCGCATTCAGATAAAGTCATTCCAAGATCTGTGTCTTTACACTGCTAAAAAAATGTTTCATTTTAAATTATAGTAGATAATTATTTTATTACGATAAGATATTTTAGAATTTTTAATTATAGCAGATATAGATTTAAAAAAATCTATATCTACATGCTATAGATTTTTCAAACCTAACCTATATATATATATATATATATCAAATAGAAAAACGGTTGACTTCACAAAAATTCTATTTAATTTCAATTTAAAAAAATCAAATAGATACATTCACTGGATTCAAGTAAATTGTTTTTTGAACAGATTAGTTAAAGATTAGATATAGTATAACTATATCAGATTAGTTATAGATTGGTTATAGATTAGATATAGTATACAAATTGGCGATATTAAATAGATTTTGATTTGATTAAATAAATATATTTAAAATGAATAATGTCTATATGAATATGAATGAATAATATATATATATATATATATATATATATATATATATATATATATCGCCAATATCTATATTTAATATTGCCAATAACTATATCTAATCTATAACTAATCTGTTCAAAAAACAATTTACTTGAATCCACTGAATGTATCTATTTGATTTTTTTAATTAAAATTAAATAGAATTTTTGTGAAGTCAACCGTTTTTCTATTTGATTGAGCTAATGGCCTATCTTTATTGCATTATATATATATATATATATATATAGTTCCTCTCTCTCCACCCTCTCTACCAGCACACCCCTTTGATATGTGTGTTGCAATAAAGATAGGCCATCAGCTCAATCAAATAGAAAAACGGTTGACTTCACAAAAATTCTATTTAATTTAAATTCAAAAAAATTAAATAGATACATTCAGTGGATTCAACTAATTTATTTTTTGAACAGATTAGTTATGGATTAGATATAGTTATTGGCGATATTAAATATATTTTGATTTGAGTAAATAAATATATTTAAAATGAATAATTCCAGTAATGGAGTACAATAGGAAAAATTTGATTTCACGAAAAACCTAGTCAATTCAAATTTCAAAAAATGAAATAGACGCGGTTATTTAATATCAATAGAATTTTTCTGTCAGTGTAACATGCGTCTTGGTTATTATTTTCCTCACTTTTTGCACTCCAACAATTCTCCCAAGCAATAAACAAAGATCGAGACTTTTACAAGTAAGCGCGCACATTAAAGGAAGATTATACGGTTGAATTGAATTTTACGACGCTGTCAAGCTGTCTTTCCAGAGAAGATCATAAATATTTGTCCCCAATGGCGAAGGGAGGAATCGATGAAGGGATGACCCGGAGACGATAATCTCGTTGCTGAGTTTTCCTTGCATCCTTTCAAATCCGCGAGCGAACAGGGGAGACGAGGCAATAAGAAACCCCAACGCGAGAAAACACTTTTTTCCCGACCTTCGGTAGCTCGTATTTTCACGTGAATACGACCGAGAGTTTTCTCAGCGTCGCTCCTCGAAAATAAGAGAAATGGCCGGGAAGAAAGGTGTCGCGTTGAATTTCGTCGCGGCACGGATTTTAATTGGAAAGCTTCGGTGTTTAATTGACTGCGACTTTAATTACAAGCCGTTCGATGTCGCCCGTTGAGCGCGCGAATTGTCCATTCTACGGTGTCTTTTACTTTGATGAAACGTCACGGAGCTGATCGTGCCGAGAGGGTCCGGGAGATTCAATTAATCGCTTACACCCATGAGGCAAATAAATCATGATCGATTCTATTGAATTATTCATTTCGCTTGAGAATTGAATTCCGAAAGAATGGCGGCGGGCAATTATTAAATTTGCCCGAACGATGATCAGCGACCGAGGGCCGAGCACGACAACGCGGGACGAAAATTTCATCCCCTCTAACAATCGATGGGCGCGATCATCATCCCCTTTGCTATCGTTTAATCTGTCGAGTTATTTTATTTTGTTTTTTTAAATATGGTTTACTCAATTTTTATCAATTAAAATAATATTTATAATTATTAGATTTGTCAAATAGATGGAATAAATATAATTGTATTTATTGGATAGCTACAGTTATTATGATTATTATAAAGTAGAGTAAACTAATGAGCCATTTCCAAACTTAATTTTTTTTAACTCCAATAAACTAATAAACTAAAAGCTAAACTAAAATAATTAAATGAATTTTTTAATAGTAACTGTATCAGCACGGAATAAAAATTCAATTATCATTTCTTGCAACAAAAGAAGGGAAAAAAATCTCTCTGAAATCGTTGAATTTGTGGAGTTGTTGTTTTTTTTTTACATTTTCGTTTTTATAAATATATTTTTATGAATGTTTATAAACTTAAAAAATATGATTATTATGTTTATTAGATCGCTAAAGTTATTATAATTATTTCCAATAACTGAAAACGGCACGGAATCAAAATTCAATTATTATTGCTCGCAACAAAACAAGAAAAAAGAACATAAATTTCGACCCCTTTTACTAGTTTCATTAATCCACTTTATTAGAGAACTTCATTAAGCAACTGTTTTTATTCGATATAAAAAAAACACTGTGGATAGCTTTGATAAAAAAAAAAGATTTAATTGTCATTGTTGGATCGTTTTCAATCGCCGAGTAATAATTATTTTTCAGCCACATAACTGTTCATTTTTTTCTTTTTTTTTTTTTTTCATTAAAAGAGGGTTGACACAGTTTCGCGAAGGATTTTTTAAAGATTGCTCCCACGACGCAATTGGCGCGGATTTGATTTTTCCGCGTTCCCGACAAAAATAAGTGCTTCAACTTTTAACGATCCTGACTCGCATGGCGTTTGCGTAGCGAGCGAGCTGTTTGACGTTTTAACGAACGAGTTTTTGACGTTTAACGTTTGGGGATGAAAGTTCTTGGGAATTCTAGAGTTTTTGATAATTCAGAGAATAATGTCACTCCAACTGCGAATACCTGCAGTGAGTGGTGGTGAGGGAAATTTTCGTAATTGTTTCGAGGCTTTTTTTCATTTAAAAAACAGACGAAGTTTAATTTCCATATATTAATCTACCAAAAGCAAGTGTCCGTTATGCAGGAGGGCTATGTGCAACGAGCACCGAATGTACCTATGCGTTAAATGCGGTAGATGTGAATAATAATAAGTCATCGAAGTAAAAAAATGTGAAAAATACACGTTTTCAACAATTAATCTGCCGAAGGAGTCGATTTTTTGAATTTTTCACTATCCCGAAAATGTTCAAATTCAAACCTCTGAATGAATATACTTTTTGGAAAGACTTTTTTTGATTTTGAAAAAATAAATTATGATCTTTTTCGCGCAACTATGTATTTTTCAACGCATATCCCACTTTGAACGTATGTTTGGGCACTTAAGGGATAAAACCACTCTAGCGGTAGAAAATAAGGCCTAACTTTGACAATTTATTTAGGGAGTATGAAAAAAGGATTAGGATTTCTTTTGAGAGGGTTTATTTAACACATATTAAAGTATAAAAAAAATTATTCTAATTGTCATACAAAATGAAGACGACAGAGCCCATCTTGAAAAATGTGTTTTTTACAAATAGCTTCACGGGAGGACGGTTTTCTCGCAAAGTATTCACGGTTTAAAGTAAAGTAGACCTGGAACAAAAACAAAACAAAAAATATATTTATTATTAGCTATGGGACTACGTAGGGATTTTTTTAATCAAATTTAGAAAAATGGCGCACTTTGAAAGAAATAAATCGATTTTATGTCCAAAAAAGCAGTAAATTGTTTATGAAAACAAAAACGTTTACATTTGATCAAAAAACGACTACGTACTTCCATAGGGAATGCAATTGTGAAACTACTAATAAAATTTCAAATTGATCCATGGAAAAGTGTTCGAGTAATCCGTCCTCCCAGCTTGAAAAAAGTGGATTCGAAAAAAACGCGTTCAAAGTTGTACGAGGAAATTTTTTTTGGCTACAGGACCAATTGCATATTGTTTATATGACCCCAAAGTCCTTTCAAGCAAAGAAAAAAACTATTTTTCCAAAATCCTAGAGTGGTGTTATCCCTTAATTTATTTTTACTTAAAAAATAAATTTTGTGCCATAAAATAAGGATAATTGATTACAAAAAACGTCTCTACAAGAAAATGCATATTAACCGAAATACAACGATCTAAAAAATGTCTGGGGTCGGATCGACCCCATATGCAGTTAGAGGTTCGTGGTGGAAGTGTGCAGTCGAAGGGTTAATATAAATTAATAGATTATACTGTTTCCAATATTTCTTCGTGCACCCTCGCGTGCTTTTGCCCTCCACGTTTCCTCTCGCGTGCTTTGCCCTTCCACTTTTCCTCCCCCGTCCCTTCACCATTTTCGTTTGCTCAGAGGCTCCCAGTGTTGCCCACAGCCATCGTTTCCCAATGCACCACCGCGTTGCAATTTGCACGAGGGCACAGGGAAACTGGGAAAAACCTGTGTCGATAGAAGTGGCTCCATCTTCACAGAGTTTCAATAGGGTTACCATAGGAGCATATCAAGCTTGCGGTCAATAGTCGGAGCGCAAACCAGTGCGTTGCTGAGCGGTCACCCATCCAAGTATTGTCTCCGAAAAGTGCGTGATCGTCGCCACTGCTGCCAGTCGTATCGAGGGGTCGTACATTAGCGTCAATCAAAGCAAGAAAATGTTCATAAAAATCGTTCACAAGAAAATTCGATTTTTCGGAAAAGTTTAATACAACTGAACAGGCTCGGCCATTTTGTGTATACGATTGGAAGACAGAATTAGATGTTAACTATCTCAATTTTAACGAGCAAATTAAACGGTAATTGATACTTGATGCACATTAATATCATTTTTCTCAAAATTCTTTTCTTTGAAAAGAATCCAAAACGGTCGCAACACCGAGAAATATCATGTCAGCGAGGTTAGGATCGTGCTACAGACGACTAACAGCCGCCATTTTGTGGACGGGATCGCGCTTGCGACAAAGATGGAGCTGTCATAATTCTCGCCATTAACACGTAAACCATTGTCAAATCGAGAATTGACCTGGAAGGGAAAACTTTCATCGTTATTAACGTCGAACACACAACGTGGCTACGTGAGCGGACAAGAGTGCTGAGGAAAAAGTTTTAGAGCGAGTTTGAAAAATATAGCTCCGGCAAAAACGAGGCACGTAGGAAAAATCTTTGGCGTCGCATCGCCGAATAATGTTTAGTAGCTTTTTCGCGTAGGGAAGTAAATCCTTTCAGTAACAGCTCGTTGATCTTGCAGGGCTCGTCCTTTAGTTTCCACTGTGGGATAGGGTCGCCTCTTAGTCCCATGAATTTTCCGTCGGGTTCGAGCGTCCGAGAACCTTCGCGAGTACATTGCTCAACCTGTAGAAGGGATATTCTTCCTTTTTTCCGCAATTTTCTGCCGTTCTCTCTCGGTAATAGTATTTTCCTCGTCTGCTCTATCTCTGCTTATCTTTTTTTGCCTTGGTCTCGTTCTCCTTCTCACTTCTTATCTTTCTGTGTGTTCCGCCATGGCGTTTTGTTATTAATGTTATTATTTGTTTATTGGTAGTATCGTTATTTGTTTATTTTTCTTGTTATCATTTGTTTTGTTATTAGTATGATGATTTGGTGATTGTTAGTATTATGATTAATTTATCATTAGTATTACTATTTGTTTATTGTCAGTATTATGATTCATTTATTTTTTGTTCATTATTTTATTCATTATCATTCATTCATGCGTTCATCTATTATTTATTATTAATAATTAATTATTTGTTATATATTATTGTTTATTATTAATATTATTTTTCATCATAACTATTATTTTTTTTTTATTATTACGATCATGCATTATTTTATTATCGGTTTGATTTGTATCACGATTATTATAATGATTAATGTTAAGATTGCATCGGCATAAAACTTTTTCGAGTCCCTTCACCTTTCTGTCTCTTTTTCTTTTTCTTTTTTTATTATTATTATAATTAGTACGATCAAGCACGCGTATTACAACACTCTCGTTTTAATGCTCGATATGATTGCTGCATTAATTATGCCATTTTCAGGATATTTTATTGCCAACATTTATTACGGTCTAATTAATTTTTTTTGTTATATCTTACTTCGGTATTTATTTTTTGAATATATTTGATATATTATACAATATTTAGTATCTTACTAATATTTTTTATTGCTGTTTTTTATTAACAACTGGCGTTTTTTGTAATACCCTTTGTATATAATTTTTAATACGATATGACCTTAATTTCCATTTTCAACCTACATGCCAGCGAAGTCTCGGATATAAATGATATATTATTGTGTTTGTTATATTTCATATAAATATAATGGATAAAAAAGATAAAAATTATATATTTTTGTGGTTGTTATTTTTCATATTCAATTTCGCTTATCGTTAATTTCGTTAATTTCAATTTATCATTGGTATTATTATTTGTTTATTATTAGTATCGTGCTTTGTGTAGTATTACTAGTATTACTTGTTTATTGTTAGTATTATGATTCATTTATTTTTTATTCATTATTTTATTCATTATCATTCATTCATGCAATCATCTATTATTTATTATTGAATATTAATTATATGTTATTTATTATTGTTTATTATTAATATTATTTTTCATCATAAGTATTATTTTTTTTATTATTACGATCATGCATTATTTTATTATCGGTTTGATTTATATCACGATTATTATGATGATTAATGTTAAGATAGCATCGGCATAAAACTTTTTCGAGTCCCTTCTACTTTCTCTCTGTTTCTTTTTTTTATTATTATTATAATTAGTACGATTAAGCACGCGTTATTACCTTTGTATATAACTTTTAATACGATATGACCTTAATTTTTATTTCCAACCTACATGCCAGCAAAGTTTCGGATAAAAATGATATATTATTGTGGTTGTTATATTTCATATAAATATAATGGATAACAATTATATATTTTTGTGGTTATTTTTCATATTTAATTTTATTTTTGCTTGGAAGTTCATTTTCCTTTTTGTCTGCCTTGTGGGATCACCAGGGCCTGAAGAATACTAATCAATGAATCAGTCGATCAATCTATCTCGTCATTTATCTTAGTCTCTCTCTTCCACTTTCTCGCCACGTCTCTCGTTCTCTCTCGCCCTTCCAATCTTTCTCACGTGCGACACGTAAAGCACAGTGACTGTTTATTGCAATATACGTTTTAATGTAGACGAAAGAGGCTTTTTTACGACGAGGGCGCGGTTCTTCGTCCGGGGCGCAACTTCCCTGAAGAATTCTTCCGTTTTAACTCGATTAACAATCATTGTCGGCCACTGTGACATTTTTGACTCCGACAAATTCTTCATTGCATTATTCCGTTTAGTATTTGCAGAAATCAAAATATTACGCTCGCTGCTCCCATGGACCATGAGATAGCGAAAAAAATTGTTATTAACTATTGATGATTGACAAAAGGGGACACACGTTTTTTGGCTGTTTTTCGTTACTGAGAAGACAAACGGATGACTGATAATTTAGAAAATATTGTATGAAATTCTTAAGATTGAAAATGAAATGAATCATTAACTATCTGTTCCCAAAAATAATTTTGAAATTGACAATTTTGGTAACTGACGAACAATTCTCGTTTGTCTTATTTTGAGGAATTTTTTTGAGAATTTTATTGACAATTTAATTAATTCAGATGAATAATGCTCGTTCGTCATGAAAAAAAAAATCATTTTTAATAATTCTTACTTTGAATGGTTCTCATTTTAAATAATGTCTATTGTGGAAAGAAATGGAAGTCCAGTATAAAAAGAAATAAATGCATACTTCTTTTGCTACTGGAATGAATATTTCTTCTCCACAGGCAAGCTCTTATGGAAAATCTGAAGCGCCGCAATTTTTTTTTAAATGCCTTTTAAGCCTACGAGGTTCTGCATGATAAAAATTAAATAATATACGGCAGGAGTTTCTCGACCCTTCTCTACGACTCTTAGGGGTGTCGTAAATAAATGAGGGAGATGCGAGGTTTCCACGTCAGTATTATAACTGGGGCATATAAAATCCCTAAAGTACTGCAGTAACGCTGATAAGAGCATCTCCACGATCAAGAAACGCGCACACACCCGAATACCATGGTTAAAAAATAACGCAAATTAGAAATATCACGAATACGAATAAGTAGCTATGACGGAAAATCGAAGAAAATTACTGAATTTTTTCACTCAAAATTATAGCAAATAAATAACGAATAAACAATAGGAATAAATAAATAACAAATGACAACAGGAACTCGGTAGAAGGGGCCCCCTTATCGGCACAGGTTTCTTTCAGCTTCCCTGTGCCCTCGTCGATATGCGATGCCGTAAAAAAAAAAAACTGGATGCAGCCAACGAACTCAGGCGTTTTTAACGGGTCTGCATAAGCTGCCCAAAAACAGGTCAATTTTCAATGTTTTTTTCCGATCGGAGTATTGCGATTACGAGTGCGGGATTTTACACACAATTAATACATACCTTTGCCGATATTGTATTATTTTTTTAATCAAAAAATGTTGATAAACAATGAGGCTATTATTATTTAAACAAAGTGCCACCACTGCTGCATGGTCAATCGGTGCTGGTGGTTTTGGTAGCTAGAGTGATCTGAGATGGAAAATAATTTGTTTTTAGTACAATAGGAAAAGCTTTCGTATGACCGGATACTTTTTTGGAATGTTAAAAATTACGAAAATGACGAGCTGTAAAAGTTCAATTTTTGACCGAAAAAAAAGCCATTTCAATCTTTCTTTATTAACAAGTTGGATAAACATACAAAAAAGAAACTTCCGGTCTTACGATAGAAATTGTAAATTGCAGCGGGCGTTTCGTCGTAGCTGACAAAAATCGTCATAACTCATTCAATTTTCGGCACTTATACAAAATTTCTGTTGCAAATTGACGTTAAGACTTGAGGCTGTAAAAAGATACAAAAAATCGTATTTTTGAGATTTCAAGCTCCTACAGACCCCTCAAGGAACCGGAAACGATACATTAAAATTACGGTACACGAATTGAGTGATTCGAAAAAAAAGTACGAAGAAAACGACAAAATTTCCAAATGAACTTGATCCATGCGAACTACTGAGATACTCTCCTAATGACGTGGGAAAAATAGCGCCCTCGTCCTGCAAGTATTAATCTTCGATAACATCGTGCAAAAAGGCAAAACATGAGAATAGTGCCACGCGTCATCGTGACAATTTATCTTTTGACCTGAATTACATTAATCACTCGGCCGCAATAAAAAAAAAAAATACAACTTATTTCCCCGACGTGGATAACTCTGCTACGTGAGCACCAAAGTTCGCAATCAAGAGACCACGAAGCGTGTAATAACGTGTATTAATAGTCGTGTAAATTGTGTCCGAAGGAAAGGCTTGTCGCGGCGAGTTACACGCTTCGCGAACCCTGCCCGAGTTCCGTTACACGATGTCCGGAGTACAGTGTCGCTAATTCTGATGTACGTAGTAGCCGCGACAACGTCAAAGCAGATTATTTCACACTTGGTAATATCTTGTGTGGCCTTAGACCACAGTAACGGGTATTAAATCATGTGCGAATTTAACAATTTTTTTTCGTATGAAAAAGCGATTCACTAATAAAATTAATTACACATCTATTTAGTATGGATATCAAGCTGTTAGAAAATATATCTTTTTTTTTCGACGTACGAAATGGCCGACTACTAATATTTTCTTTTGTTACCTTTTTTTTAGGCGTGACATTTAGCATTCACAATTTTTTACCTAGAACAAAAAACAAAAATTCTCGACAATCTACATTAGAATACCGAGAGAAGTACGTAAGGAATTCAAAAAATATTGTTTTATTCAAAAGTTGTAGGTATTTGAACGTAAGAAATGAATTTTCAGTGAAAAATGTCGTTATAACTGCTCATAAAATGAAAAGTTTTCGATTAATCAGAAATTCCGTACGTACTTCTCTGCGAAATGCAATTAGGAACATAGCTTGCAAATTTGAAGTAAATCGAGTAAAAATTGTTGAAGTTATTTGTCATGCCAATTGGGGAAAAGCTGTTTCGAGGAGTTTCGAGTAGTCGGCCATTTTGCACATCGAAAAAAAATATATATATTTTCTAACAGCTTGATATTTATACTAAATAGATGTAAGTATAATTAATTGTATGAGTGAATCACTTTTCCATATGAAAAAAAATGGTTCAATTCGCACATGATTTTATACCCGTTACTGTGGCCTAAGGCCTTAATGTCCAAGATAAATTCTTAAAATGAACAGCAATGTTTTTAACGCGTCTGCCGAAAACTACTATTTAAATTGTTTTCAAAACTGTTTCTTTTTTCACTTATCAGATGACACTAGTAATCAGTCAAAATCGATTTATCAGATCAACAATACGAAAAACTACTTCTCAAATTGTGCTCCAAATCATTTACGTACTTAATTATTCGTACTTGTACAACATACTCAAAAAATCAACCCAAAAAAAGGTTATGGGCCTATTTTGAATGGGCCCGTTGTGGGCCCCTATTTTTACTACTGGTACTAAAAAATATTGTAATAGTTAATAATTCCTTCCTTCCCAACTCAATCCTGCAAGAAAATCGTTTGGAAGCTTCAGGAAAACACTACTTCAAACAAATGGATCACAAATGGGCACTGCATTTTTTATTCCCCTTATTACTCGAAAATGCATTCAATATTGTATTCCAAATTATTTCTTTCCGTACTCAATTGTCCATGCTCGAAAAAAATGTCTCCACCGAAATGGGCTTACAAGGAGCCCTGCATTGTTTCTCCCCATCTACTACTGCCAAAAACCACTATTAAAATTGTGTTAGAGATTTCCTTTACCGCTGGAACCTCAATGCTTTCAACAAAAAAATATACTTCCAACAAGTAATTAAGCCTTGAGGTAAAATTAATTTTTTATTTTTCGTAGTCGTAGCATGGCGAAAAAAATATACCATCCATATGGACCCATTTACAAGGATGTTTATGGTCGAGAAATTATTTGTTAATAAATGTATGGACAAGAAATTATATTTAATTAATTCATTTAATTCAACTTCTATATTAATGACCATTTGTATTGTAAATATGGACATATTACGGACATATAATATGGACATATTACGAGCAATGTTAAAAGTTTTTAGAAATTATTTATTAATACATTTATAGACTGAGAAACTATATTAGCTGGTGAATTCAATTCCATTAATATATTGATGGTAATGATAATTACCATTGATATATTGATATAATGATAATTTGTATTATAAATATAGACACATCTTTATAGAAGAATCAATGTTGAAAGTTTCAGTGCGATAATCGTTAATAATATACGAGTTGAAGAAAGCACAGCGGTATTTAGGAAGCCGCAATAGCAGCTCACAATTAACTGCTCTGGCAAAGTGGAAAAAAAGGGAAGTAAAAGTTTCACCTTGCATTTATGTATGTACAGTCCCCCCCCCCTCTCTCTCTCGTTTGCCGACCGCTACAGAGCCTGCTCCCTCGGATTTCATTCCCTCCCGCCGCGTAATGGTCTTAACGCCTCCGCAACGGATACCAAGGAATCTGGGAATTTAACCGAAAATGAAAGAATTTTCATTCAACGAAGGTCGCTCTTTCCCTCCTTCTCGTCGCCCCTACGGCCACAAATGAATTTCAATAGACGCCGATATTAAATTCGCCCGATGAGAATAAAAGAACCGTTGAAATTTCGGAACTCGCGAATATCGATAGGAAAGGGTCTCGCCAAATTAGCTCGGCGACTTTTTCCACTTGCCCCTCCTTACCTCATTTTAATCGGATCCTCCGGTGCAATTAGAGCAGATAATAACGCGAACTGTAAATTCTCAGATTCCTCTTTTTATTTTTTAAGAAAATGTTTTCTTAGCGAACGTAAAATTTCCGGATGATTGACACAGACAAAATCCTTTTGAAAAAATAGCAACAAAAAATTCACTTCAAATTTCACGCGTAAAATGACGGAAGTGTAAAAACTACGAGCTGCTCAGCCAATCTTTTAAATTCAATATCAATCATTCATAAATTGTATGCACGGTGAATATTTTGCATACATACATATATGCATTTATGTGAAAACTTTCATCCCGAATTTTCATTTTTGAGAGCATGTTGAAGGATCAAAAATTCAGATATAAATGGAAGGAATTCTTCCATAAATTTATATTTGCAGCTAAGATGTTGGCATTTTATGGAACGGTCCAATAACAATAAACTTTCGAATTAAAAACTCGTGTATATATTAATAAATGCTGAGAGGTCTCCATTGATTGACCAAAAAAAAAATCCTTTCGGAATAACCCAAAAATGTGTTTAAAATTCCACGCGTCAAATGGCGGAAGCGGAAAAACTGCGAGCTGCTCAGCCAATTTTCCAAATTCAATATCAACCGTTCATAAATTGTATGCACGTTGAACATTTTGCATACATACATATATGCATGTACGCAAAAACTTTCGTTCCGAATTTTCAATTTTGCGACCACGTTGAAGCACATTCATACATAGATGGAGGGAATTTTTCCATAAATAGCCGCGATATTTGCAGCAAAGATATTCGAATTTTATGTAACGAATGGTCCAGTAACAATAAACATTCGAACTAAAAATGTGTATAATAATAAGTGCTGCAAGGTCTCTTTTTATTTCACACGTCATGTGTATTTTGACAAATACTAATATACAGGGTATTTGGCGCATTTGCCCAATTTTTCACCTTTAGATCCTATGTTCTAAGTGTCACGGTAATTGAGATACGATTTTTATTTAGTTTTTTATTTTTCATTACTCGAAATTTCGTCTTTAAATCGTCATAACTTTTTTGTCTGTGGTTGTAATACCACGAAATAACTTTTGTTGTATTCTCCAATATATGTTTATTATAAATCAATCATTATTTGATGCGATTGATTTTTAAAAAACGCTTCATGAGCTTCCAAAGTCTTATAAACGCGTAAATGTATGAAAAATGTCAACTGCTAAATTCATTATGAAAATACTAAACGTTATTTTGAACTTCTATTAATATTAGGGGGTCAAAGTCGTTCAAGGTCATTGAAGTCAAATATTTCAAATATTAACAGTCAAATATTTGGTAGTGATCCGGATATTTAGATTTGTATTTCATTTTAAACCTTAAAAATTTACACAAAAACTTTAAAAAAATTCAAAACTAAATATCTCGGATCGCTACCAAATATTTAGTAGTGATCCGAGATATTTAGATTTGTATTTCATTTTAATAGGTGACCTTGAACGACCTTGAACGACTTTGACCCCCTAATGTTTTTATGCGGCTTGATGTGCTCCACAAGATGGTTGACGGAAAAATGTACCATTCCATTAAAAAAAGTGAAGTTGACCTTGACGTAGCTTCAGCGTCTCCACCGATAAAAAAAATAGGGTGGTCCAGTATAATGGCCTTCTCGACACTGAAACTTTTGTCCGAAACATTTTTGGATATGATCAATAGTTTGAGTGTCATTACCATGTAACACTTTATGTACCTCACCGTGTATACAGGGTGTCCCTCTTATCTCTGCCACCCGAAATAACTCGGTAATTATCGACGTCGGAAAAAAACGTTCCAGACAAAAGTTGTACGGTGTGAAGGGGGCCATCAAATGCAACCAATTTTTTTTTATTTCGGTGGCGATACTGTCGCACAGTGAAGGTCACCTCCACTTTTCTAAATGGAATGGTACATTTTCTTTCAACCGTCTTGTGGAGCACCTCAAGCCGCATAAAAACATTAGGGCGTCAAAGTCGTTCAAGGTCATTCAAGGTCACATATTTAGATGTGGTATTTAGATTAAACTAGATTCGATATTTAGATTTGGTATATTTAAAATCGGTCGCATTTGATGGTCCTCTTCACGCCGTACAACTTTTGTCTGGAACATCTTTTTCTGACGTCGATAATTACCGAGTTTTTTCGGGTGGCAGAGATGAGAAGGACACCCTGTATATTTACAATATATTAGTTGGAGAATAATCGTATTCCCATCACTAGTGACCTTACTGGTAAATGAAGGGCAGGTCAAGTTTCTAGTCAAGGCGTAGCTAGGTAATTCCTTTTCGGACCTGATGAACTTTGGAATCACCCTCCTCTATTAATGACTTTAAATCAACGTGAAAATATTTATTAAAAAATTAAAAATATCAGTGCAAAATGAGTAAGTATAAAGCCGTAGAAATTATCGTGCGATAAAAATTGGAGAGGAAGAAAGAGGCCGAGAACGAGGGAGAGAAAGAAACCGAAGCACGGACGAAGTAGATACGGCAGTTCCTGGTCAGGCAGCAGCTGTCTGCCTCGAGTAATTTCGCGTACCTTTTCACTCGTCGACCGAGTTTCCATTATTGATTTATTCCATCGTGCCATCCTGTCTTCAACAGGCCTTATTCAACTTTCCATTCCATTCTTCCTTCGGCTTAATTTGATCGGACAAACGTGGCGGTGATAAAAAAAGGTTCTGTATCTTCGTTTCACTTCCCGTCGATACGGCACGTATAGCATTAGCGATGCATACGTGTACGCGAGACTGAAAGCACTCGGGGGCGGGGGGGGGGGGGGGTATAGCTCACGGCAAAAGGGAGCGATAAGAACAAAAAAAAGATCAGCTGCCAATAGAGGGTCTTATTGATGTTGGTTGGTGCATCAACGAGGTCGCCACTCCTAGTCCCGTCTCCGCGATACTCTTCCACTCGAATCAATCTGAATCCATCCTGTCCTTTGAGGGCGCCAAATTGAGTGACAGTCGCGAGTGGGAGGCGCTGTTTCTTCGCGGCTGTAACCTCCATCAGCAGGATACATTCGTATCGAATTTCCACCTGGCTTTCCCGCTATTCCTCTTCGCCATATTTTTTTCGACTATTTTGTCAACCTTCTTTCGTATCGCCACACTCGATTCTCCTCGTGGATCCGATACGCCTGCAATATCGAGGAGACGGGATCGATTTATCCTCGCGGCACGGACATGATTAAGGCGGGATATACATTTACAACGATCAAAAAATCGATTTCTTTTTTTTCTCTTTAAACGATAGAACTCTATATGAGGCATTCCACGTCACTTCAGTCAGTAAAAAAAATCCACAAATAATTTTGAAAAACCGAGTTACTTTATTGAACAATATTCACCGAGTGATGACATTTAAAAAAAAAATTCTGACGTTTTTTTCTCGTTGGTTACCATTTTTTAATATTTTTCCATTCAAATGGCTGTATCATTGGCAGGATTTGACGTATTTACATTCGTGAAAAACGAAAATGTGCGTCTTTTTTTAGCCTTCCGGAAAAAAATTTATTTAGATTTAATTGAGCAAGTCGAACGTCCGTTTCGGGGCAAAATATGCAAAAATATTTTTTTTCTCAAGAAAAGACACTCGTTATTTTATTTTTAAGAATTTTCCCGAATTGTGAATACGAAAACCGGATTTTTGGTATTTTTTATATTATGGGATTCCTAAACATCGTGAAGTAGCAACTATTTTTATTTTTTAAAATTTTGTTTAATATTCGATTGAAGAGTGTGGAGCCCTCGCTGTATGTTTACCAAGTTTTTGAAATACATATGACATATATGTCATATGCCTTAGAGTGCTCCATATTCTTGAATCGAATATTAATAAAAAACATTTTTATGAAAATTTTTTTTATGAAAATAGCTGTTACTTCACGGTGTTTAGGAATCCCATAATATAAAAAATACCAAAAATTCGTTTTTCGTATTCACAATTCGGAAAATTAAAAAAAATAAAATGACGCGTGTTTTTCCTTGAAAAAAAAAATATTTTTGCATATTTTGCCGTGAAACGGACGTTCGACTTGCTCAATAGAATCTAAATTTATTTTTATCTGGAAAGCTATAAAAAGCCGCACATTTTCGTTTTTTACGAATGTAAATACGTCAAATCCTGCCAAAAGATACAGTCATTTGCAGGCTGTACAGCGTTTATCTCAAAACTGCATATTTGAAGTTGGCCGAAAACATAAGCCAGACAATTTTCAACCGATTCACTTGAAATTTTCAATATATCTTGAAAAATACATTGTCTATGGAAGTACGTAGGATTTTTTTTATATTGCATAGTTCATTTGTTATTAACAATTATCTGACGATTTTTCGCTTTCCAAAAATTTGGCCTCTGAAGTTGCCCAAGGCCTCAAGCCCTAGAACGCGATAAGACGTAGAGTCCGTCGCCATTTTTTTCCAACGGAGAAAACAATCTCAATTTCCCAAACCCAAGACACTACGCTCTCAAGGTACAACAGTTACATTAATAATTAATAGACTTGTCAGGTACCCACATCGGCAGGCTCACATTGCGCCTCGAGGACTCGGGAGAGACATTAATATGCGGATCGTTGAATAAATGAGGCCTTCGAGGAGGTTCGGAGCTGAAACGATTTGTGACGTCGTTAATCATCCGCAATGGATTTTCGACGAGATCGAGTGTCGATCGTACATCGAGCACGAACGCATCCAGCTATGTCACTGAACGAGATAAATATTTCTTCCTCGCAATTATTTAACGAGCTACATTTACCTAGGTAGACCCAAAAATGGCATTTCAAAAATATTTTTATTCGGTAGTATCACCTTTTAGCTATATTCCCCGAAAGTTTCATTGAAATATTCCTGAAGTTGAATGAGCTGCAGCTTCTGGCAATCGGCCGGGCAAACGCTAGCAGCACCGTACTTCAAACTTTAAGGGGTCTTCTCACTTCAGACGCTAAAAAGTGGCTATTTTCATGAATTTTTTGATAGGTTTCCATTATGAATTTCGATATAAAAATTGTTACACTTAATAAATTCACTTTCGAAATAAATTCAAATTCAAAAAAAAATTATTTCAGTTACTATTTACAGACGAAAATGAGAGTTAAAAAAATGTCATAAAAAAATTGTAGGTCTGCGCTGTTGATGAAATCTCGGCGATGGATCATCCGAAACAAAAAAATCAAACGGTTTTAGGTTCAGTATGTTAATGGCTACAGCGCATATAATACAATTTTTAATATATGACAAAATAACAAAATGGCTGACATTTTTCGAAAAAAACATTTTTTTCACCTTTTTCGGCAAAAAAATAATGAACATCAAAATCTAAAAAAATCCTTGATATGAGCTATAGCTATAGTTGTAAAGAATATGTGGTTCAAAACTTCCTAAGGATCGGTTCAGTAGTCTCCAAGATTTTATCAACAAGCCGTCGAAAAAAAGCCGTGTATTTATTAAGTGTAACAACTTTTTTATCAATATCTATAATATAATCCTATCAACAAATTAATGAAAATAGCCTTTTTAGCGTCTTAAGGAAGAAGATCCCTTAAACGCATTTTTCTCGAAACTCGGTTTGCAAAGTCGGTGGACATGATATCTCGAGAACTACTTGGTGGATTGTTTCCAACTTTACAGGAGATACGATGAGAAATATTTAAAGATAGTTGACGATCTCACTTTTTTTAAATCGACCTTCATTTTTGCATAGTCAGGTGAAAGTGTCGACCTTTTTCATAGATTTTGTATGCTCGAGTTTCAATTAGTTGCAACGTTGATAAAAAAAAAATGATATAAGAAATCAACGATCGTAAATGACTCGTAATTATTGTTAACTTGAATAACCCGTTCGGTTCTTATATTTCGGATGGACCCTTTGAGCTGGAGATTATCCACTGCCGAATGTCGCGAAAAAATTTAATCATTTGCCGGCGGCCATGTTTTTGTCGTTTTTCTGTACATTTTTGGCGACTTTTCTTTAAGTCTCCAAATATACAGGGTGTTAGGAAGGCCGATGATGGGCCACCTCGTTATGAAAATATCCAACCTAGGTTACCTTAGTCCAAAGTCTAAGGATTGCGAGTGTTCATGGTAAGTACGATTTTTGGAAAATTTGAAAATATCAGGTACTAACTCGTTTATCTCTTACTTTGATGCTATTTTTTTAAAAATAGCATTAATAGGATATTTTTATTTTTGCCAGATTTTTAATTATTCAACACGTGCTATTTAGTTAGTTGTGTGGATACAGATGATTGTATTGGTGTTTGTCGATTGAATACACAATTATTGTCTGTTTGAACATTATGAACGAGTTAGTACCTAATTTTGGGAAATTTTTCGAACATCATACTCACCATGATAACTCGAAATCCTTAGACTAAGGTGACCTAGGTTAGATATGTTCCTAACCAGGTAACCTATCACCCCCTCAAGACTTTGCATCGACCTTCCTAACATCCTGTATGTATATTTGTGTCGAAAAAATGTGTTTATTTTTCACCAATCGTACCCCTAAAAAAAAATAAGAATTTGACCATTTTTTCGGGCCTCTAGATAGATGTAGCCCTTCGCGAAATCCTGTGGTATTTAAAATACACAGTGGCTCGTACAAGGATACGAGTTCCTTCATTCATAAATTCATTGGGCTCTGATAAAGTCCTTGTCACGTGTGCTCACCAGATTGACGACGATTTCGAGTTAACTTGTCACAAACAAGAATGAAAAAGTAATCAACTGTTTTGCTTGGAGCTATTCTGCAGAAAAGAATGAGGATTCGGTATGGCCAATTGACCGCGAGGCTCCCTCCGAAGTCTTGTCACGCGCATCTATGGAAGGAATTTCCTGTCAGAAATTTTCATTCGCCGTAACCGTTGGGACAATGAAGGGCCCTGTCGAGAATTTCGAATCTCAAAACTTTCTAATAATGCGTCTCGCAACTTTCAACTTGAGAGATGCATTATTCCCCCCCTCCCTCGCTCTCTGTCTTTTCATGCACTAGAAGAGCAATCAATGGAACATTTTCCAGTGGCCAACTCTCGTCTTGCACAGAATTGTGCCAAAGACCTCTCTCTCTCTCTCTCTCTCTCTCTCTCTCTCTCCCTCTCTCCCTCTCTCTCTCCCTCTCTCCGTCTCTCTCTCCCTCTCTCCCTCTCTCCCTCTCTCCCTCTCTCTCTTTCTCTCTACCATTGTCGACTTGGCATAGATCCTCGACTGCGTCCGACCGAATTCTCCAGCATAACAAATTGTCAGCCCTTTGTGAGCCCGAAGTATGGCTCGGATCCACGAGAGGTCGAATATTTCCCTGCACCCTTATTCTGGGGGTGCACGAAACCCCCGTTAATACGCTAGCGAACAGGCGAAGGAGAAAAAGAACGAAATGCAAAATACACCCAATAAGTCGAGAGCCCCTCGCGATACAACAGGCTGCCCATCCCTTGCTCGATAATGGCGTGAACGTTTCCAACTCTCACCGGTAAATTGCCAGTCTCGCAGAGGGGAAGATATCTCGCGAGCAAACAAAAACATCCAAAGGGAATTTAGCAGAAGGCTCGATGACTCGAGAGCTTTTTTCGGTGCGATATATTTCTTGATTAAGAATTGAATTGGAAGAAATGCGATTGATAACGTAATATGCTACGTATGATAATCGATCCTCGAAAAATAATTTGCACACGTCTCTACGTAATTTAGTAATCAATTACAAATTTTCTGCTTTTTTATTCTTTCACAGTTTGCTAAATAAAAAAAATATATTATAAATAATCAATGTTAAAAGAATGAATATAAAAATAATTCAGGTCAATTTAAATTGATTTAATTAATTAATTAAAAATATAAAATTAATTGCAAAATTAAATTGACGAGAATTTTTAATTTTTTCATATTATTAATGTTATTATTGATCATTGTTGTATAATTTATCATGACAATGTATGTAATAATAAAATAACATTTTAATAATAATATAAAATACACAATTCCGTAGATGTGTTCGAACACTGGCCAATTGAAAGCACACCCACACATTGCCACGTTCCCCACATTAATTACGAACTTTGAGATCCGTGTCCCGTCTTTTTCGTGGATTTTTGTCGTTACCATTGCATTGGAGAAGCCTCATAAAATGTTGTGAAAATAGGGGTACAAGATACGTGCATTGTTTCCAATGTAATGAGCTCATTGTGCGAGAGCGCACGACACGTTTCGGTGGTTCAGAAAGGCTTCCTGTTGTGTCTTCTTGTTTAGCCCTCCTCCCTGTCCTCCAACCCTTAAAACCATTCCCATATATATATACTCTTGTATGAAAGCTGCTTGGCCTGCCCTCCATGTAGCGCATAAGATGCAACGAGAGATCACGTGCAGCGGGAAACTCCCCGACGCTGCACACCACCTTAGGCCGAGCTGAAGTGCATAATCTTGCGACACATCAAATCTACTATTTTACGTGTTCAATTTCTTCTTGAAAATATGAAAGGAAAATTTATGGATCTAGGGCCGTTTCGAATCTGGGATGATCTGTGTCTCAACGATACCGTCACCTGAACGTCGTCACCCAACAATTTCGCGTTACCTCCGAGGCAGTTTGCTGCGTTCGCACGACAACAAAAATCATCAAAAATTTGATGTCAAAGAGAAGTAGATATTTCCAGGATCTTTGCTTTTACTGCGGACCTAAACAAATATCAATTTAATATTGGAAAGGTACGATTTTTTCTAAATGCTCGTTTTATTGCGAATCTGAAAATAGAGTTTTAATATCGAGGAATTAATTTGAAACCATTGATGGTTCTTTAACATTAATAATGTAATATTCATTGAGTAAATTTGTATTAATAATGTTTTAATTAATGCATGTCAAGAATTTAATATTACCTAAGTGAATTTATATCAATAACGTACTCTTAAGTAATAAAATGAACATCAATACTTTAATATTATTTAATCAAATTTATAATAATAACATTCCGAATCGGAATTCAGGGCAATATATTAATATTCCGACGGAATCTATCCGAATACTCGCCTTTTCACGAAACTAAAATCAAACGTTAAATATTAAATAACAAATCACTAAAAACATTTGGAATAGAAAAACAAAAGTTTCTTGAGCGCATGGATAATTAAATTGTTACAAAAGGATGGATCAAATGGACCATACTTTTTTCAGTAATCACTTAATAGTTTTTTCGCAGTATTCGAAGATCTTTGGATTTTTTTTACAAGGATGCTACGTGACGGTTTGCAATAATGAGATCAAGCTTCCCCCCTCCTATTCCTCTCGCGCTCTCGTCATCCCATATATTCCATTATCGTCGTACTAACTGTATTACAAGACGGTAGGCTGCGTATGTTCTCGAACGATATCAAACGCGTACGCACGATAGTGCACACACACACACCTATATATATATATATATATATATCCCACACATATATTCAACAGCACTATTTGTGTTGTTTGCATGCCGTGTTGCTCGGCCCCGTCCGCAAAGCTCTGATAATACAACTATCGTCCTCGAAAGGAATTCTGATCTAATTGGAAATCATCATCGATTGTACTATAGGTAGGTACGTGCGGTAGAAAGCGTCTTGCTACAATGCATAATTGAACAGCGAGAATGATGCATCGGGCCCGTACGCCTGTGATTCATATGTTAAATATCCTTGATAGAATACATAATGGGGATATATCCGCTATGGAATATTCGCAAATCTTATTAACAATGGCTGGCCCATGAGGGGTATTCGGTTTTGAGTACTCGTCGGCGTAGATCGAATTTCTTTGAGGTAAACACTGCCGTTCTCTACGAGCCAAGTTGCATTAATTGTGCGGGTGTGTGAGTGTGTGTGCGCGCGCGCGCG
Source organism: Ophion obscuratus (assembly GCA_964007375.1). Classification (NCBI taxonomy): domain Eukaryota; kingdom Metazoa; phylum Arthropoda; class Insecta; order Hymenoptera; family Ichneumonidae; genus Ophion; species Ophion obscuratus. The sequence goes on along the minus strand of OZ023316.1, from coordinate 53,034,989 downwards.
TGTGTGTGTGTGTGTGTGTGTGTGTGTGTGTGTGAAAGTGTGAAAAGAAATTCATTATTTTTGCATGAAATTGAAGGAAGGAAAATAATGGATTTCTTTTTACTACACCTAATATGTATCATTATTATTATTTCGGTAATTATGCAGTTTGGCGCCTTTTCCGAAAAACGACGGGAACATTTTTTTTTCGCCATGGGGTTGTTTATTCCATCATAACAAATGATATTTCGTCGGGGGAGGCTGACATTTCCCATAAACTCCATAAGTTATGGGGTTTTGAAGTTTGAGATTTTTTATTTTTTTTTATTGTTGGGAATGCGTTTGCGTGTGCATGTGTGTATATGTGTGTTTAGTAAACTCACACACACGCACGCACATATAGCAAAACAAATCTACACACAGTACATTCGACGATTTCCAGACTCATTTTCAAAATAACACACACACACACACACACACACACACAAACGCTATTGGTAGAACAATTGTGGAAAAGAGACTTTTTTTCTTTTAAAAATCTCTTTCCAATATCTTGGGGGGCTCCGCCCCCTGCGCCCCTGCAGGGGCGCTGCCCCTTGACCCCGTCGGGGGGTTTCACCCCCCCCCCCCCCGAACCCCCTCAGAGGGTGCGTTGGATAGTGGATTTGAGTTGAAAGTCGTTCCAGAGCCGACACACACTGCCAAAATGCATGAAAATGCCCTATTCCATCATGTGTTTTCTCAAACTTGAAAACCCCATAACTCATGGTAATTATGGAAAATGTCAGCCTCCCCCGACGAAATATCATTAGTTAGGACTAATAGAGGCAATTTGTGGCGAAAAAAAAATTTTCCCGCCGTTTTTCGGAAAAGGCGCCAAACTGCATAATTACCATTATTTCTAACATTGGAGATAATGTAAGAGAGAACACCTATTTCATCATTTTTTATACCCGATATAAGATTGTGGGTGTAAATCAATTTGGTTCTCATTGAAACTCTCGGCTTGCAAGATTTCTTCAAAGAAGAAGGGAAACAAGACTCATTCTGTTACGGTATGAACGATGTTGAATTTTATTCACATCAGTTATTTTATTTCGTGTTCGTGTTTTGAATAAATCGTTTTTATCAAAATAGAAGACATTCTTTGATAAAAAAAATTCGTTTTATAAAAAAAATGGTATAAAAATAGACCGAATGGTTTTATTTTTAAAAAGACACGTCGCTTGTATCGATGAACTGGAAGAGAATTGACGAGAGACAAAAGGAGGGCAAATAACAACATTTAATCAACCCCTTTCGAGACTCAATGGCAATGATCTTGTCAGCTTGTTTGTCAAACGATCGTATTGTGAGGAAAATCAAAGTACCCGGCTGTAAAAGAAGGACAAACCGAGCAATGAGTATCCGAGGATGCAGTAAAGTGGAAAAAAATTCACAAACGGAATGCGAAGATACATGTCCTGAGCCACCCGCAGACTCATCCATCCTTGTCGTCCTCTCATCCTCATACAAGGATGATCCTCTGACAACAAAAGATTTTCGTTCCGGTGTCCTGTATTCGAAAAGTGGTGTGAATAATGGATTATGCCGATGTTACGGGATATCCCGAAATTATATGCGTGCTGCATTCTCACACAGGGTACACTGGAGGATCTTGTCCTGAGTTTCGTTCAGGACGAAGGCATCGGCACACGATCGCACGTTGTGTTGCACTTTTCGAAAAAGAAGGAATAACGGAGGAACCTAAGGCAAAGAATGACTACTGGATTACTGGAGAATGGATTTAGTAAAGTTAAGCTGTGCTTTTAGTGGTGGATGTCACGTGGCGACGTCTACAGATTTGTCCAATCAATCTTCCTCACGTCGAATGCGAGTTTGATCATCTTGGAGTAACTCATTCTGCTTGAATGTCAGTAAAACAAAAAGGACACTGAGATGCCTAAAAGTTTCGATAAGTTGATCAGCGGGATGAAATAGCTATGTCCGCCATATCGTCATTCCACCATCTTCGACGACTTCTCGGTCTGCAAGGGCTCAACCGATTCTCCAGCAATCCCGAGCTGGGATGAGTGCGCAGGTACATCAGGATGAGATGCCAAATAGCAGGGGTGACAAGATGGGAAAAGTTGAGGGTCAGGCATCAACACGTGATAAAAGATTCAAGACGAATCAGAGAGAATACAATTGGCTTGCCATAGATCGCCTCTTTCTCTCACTTGGTGACGAAAAGATTTGGCAAAGGCTTCGCCGGAAGTTGAAGCTGTCGCTTAAGTGGCCTACATCGAGGGAAAGAATCCATCCAGGCAAGATCAAGGCAAGCCCCTACAAACGGGGCGGTCTGTTTCTTTGTGCTAGGTGCGACGGAGCACTCTGGACGACAACAGCCAAAAAGGCACAGCAGCCTCTTAGGCCTCTTGAACCTCTATTGAGCCTCGAGTAGGCACTTGTGTCACTAGCCCCGATAGAACATTCTGCCAGAAAGACACAGTTGTATCTTAGGCCCCATAAAGTTCCAGTGGTCTTTTTTTCACGCATTCACCACGTCCTGCATTTGAATGGCTGCTGATGACCGACTGCACAGCCGGAGGCACAGCATTCATATTTTATTGCCTTCCGCGTACCCGGACGCTGGATTTTTATGATGGAATCATCAGGATAGTAAAGGGCGACTGGGTGTCTAAGGGAGTTCGTCTAAGAACTCCGAGTGCAAATGAATTTCATAAAACGTTCACGTTCCACTCGAGGCTGAAGCGCGTCACGGTATTCTTAACTATGTATATCTTAGCGGCCTCGGGCTAAAGACGGAGTGCCACTCGGGTTCGACTCGCCTTTGGAACCCTCAGCCGCTGGAAAAGTTACTTGGCAAGCTCGGAAGGAAAATGAGGGGAATGGCGCACGCTGGGATGATTGACTATGCAACTGCCTTCAAATTACCAAGTATCCGAATTCTCTTTGCCTCGCCTTTGCGCGTGACTGTACGGCATAATTCCTCGTAAGGGTCAACGACCGTTGGTTGAACATTGGGCCAATTAATATCGCAGGATACTCGTGCTCTTTTGACATGGATACCTCCAACAAAAGTCCAGGTTTCAACCTTGCTCTAAGTTCCGGCACGGATTGGCGACAAAACTAAACATAGGGAATTCAGCACGTTCTCCTATGGGACATGGCAAGGAATATTGGCGAACGAGGCTGTACCTTTGATCACTCTGAACTCATCGGTAGCACACATTACTTCAACATACGTTAATTGCGGTTAATTACGCATTAAGGATCGACCGTGCGATGACGTACAAAGCAGTAGGGCAATTTATATCCCTAAAGCAATAAGCTACACGAACTTCTAGGAAACAGTCCATTTTGACATTCACCGTTGGTTCATTGGTGACCAGCAGAAATAGCAAGTTCAGTCTGCCTGACATTGCCTCTAATCAAACCAACCCATTATCAAGTGGTGGCAACAATGACCCAATATTGGGCACACTCCGTTCTTTACTCCTGCACCCCCTCATTTCAATCCTCCATCCACAATCTCTAGTCGCTCGTTTCGAGCCAGCTGGTCGAGCAAAAAAAAGGAAGAAACGAGAAAAATCCGGTAATGCGATTGTTATGGAAGCCTAGAATGGAAAACGAAGCAGGGCGTAGGACAGCTGTGGGATTGCCACGAGAGCCGAACGGTGCCTTTCCGTGGTGAATCCTTGACTTCACAAGAAACAGGAAATCTCTCTCAGTTCATCGCTGTATGCAGGTCGCCGCACTCTGTATTAAACTCGGGGCTGTTTGCATGAGGGCGAGAGGGAGAGGGAGAGATATCTTTGTTACAGAGCTTGGCTTGTAATGCCTCGAACGCGCGGAGAGTCGTTTTCTCTTTGGGATTACTGCTGGAACATTTTCAACCCTTTGCATAGAGCCTGTATTACCCTTTCAACCGCTCCCTGCACCCCTCCTCATTCGCCTCCACCCACAATTGTCTTCTTCCTCCGCCTCTTCATTCCCATCTCGTGCAATTCTCCCTCTCGCCTGTCTCATCTCCAACCTTCCGGCCCACGCATCTTCTCTCTATTCCTCTTTCGCGCCGCTGTCTTCCTCCATTGCTTCCTCGTCTGCCTCTTTGTCCTTCCGGGCCGAGTGTTCTTCTTACCGCGCAACTGGTTTGCTTGAGAAAACTCGGATGGGGCACCGTTATTAATTGTCGTAGCACGGATTGTACACCGAGCTTGTCCGGGATTTGTCCTTTCCTGTCACTTCTCGGAATATAGTACTCGGCCCGATGGTGGAACAACTTGTACGTATGCTCATCCCCTCGGGAATGAGGCTGACGACCCCGCCCTTTGTAGCTCCTGTCATCAACGTATGCCAGGGAGTGGAGACTTTTGGGGGATGTGGTTCCGTGCAGAAAGGACGAAGCGACAGGTCCAAAGTTACCACCATCATGGAGGACTTTGGGATTGGGTGTTTTTTTCCTCTTTTCATGCATTCTTACAAGTACAAGGACATCCACCTCTCTCGCTGTCCCCCCTCTCTTTCTCTTTCTCTAAGCATGTGGAAAGTCCTTTGCCCTTTTTCTACAGCACGCAACCCTTATCGTTCTTTTCATCCTGCTCAAATGTGCTCCAGCCCTCCTGACCTGTTCCCCTTGGCACGTTTGCTCGAATCTCAGTCTACGACAGACCTCTTTTATATCCATAAATAAGGGACACAGTTTTTCGGCATTCGAGCTCGCTTGGTATGTCCTTCGCAACCCCCAAACGAATAGAGTGAATACTGAAACAACAACATCCCTTATTTTCGAATATGCTAAAGTTCCGTTACGGCAAGATACGAGAAAACGTGCCGAGAGAAACAGAACGAGGGTTAAAGGCACATCCTGCATGGAGAGGGAAGAACGAAACGCTGATGGCGCTATTCCCCTCATGTATACACGAGAAAACGCTATTTTCATGAGGGTCCTTACAATTGTTTCTAAACAAATCGTCCTTGAAATTACCTTTATATTCACTCGCGTTCATCCAAAGGTGATTCTGAAGGAATTGGGCTTACATGATGTTCAACATGGGGACAATGGGCGACTATGAGACGAATGCTTTCAAAATCAACTTCCCTTATACAGGGTGTCTCAGATAAAGCGTTAGAAGCGTATATCTCAGAAAGTACGGATTATTATAAAAAATGCTTGATGTGAAAGTTGTTTTGTTTCAAGCGGGGTAAGAGATGGCAATTCTAATTTGACCTTGGCTTTAATCTCTGAGGTCATGTGAAGGTCATCTTCGACATTTTCAATGAGAACCTCTATTTTTGATGGAATATTCTTTTATCTTATCTCCAGAGTTTTTCAAAACATTATGGATAAGTATTTTTTATGGATTATCTTTTTAGTCATGGGGCTCGAAAGTTACAGCAGGGCTAGTGCTGTAATTTGATTGACTAAAATGGACTCGATTGGATAAAATTGACTGTCATTGAATTTTAGGAATATTCCAATGAAGTTCTCAGTGAATATCACTAAAAGGTGTTATTGAATAAAAATATTTTCGGAAAAAGCAATTTTTTACCCTCCTAGCTAGATGAAGCCCATTGAAGCGGGGAATCAGTTCAGATGACTTAAAAAATACATGTTTGAATTCCATAAATTGTTAGTAAAACTAATCGCTGATTAACCAGTAAGCAGTATAAATAATTATTTACTGCCTTGAATTTTTTGTTTTCGGTAATTTTTTCTAACGCGTTTCTCTCGAAACGACTTTTTTCAATTTGTGTACACTCTAGCTCAAAAAATTTCTAACCTATAATTTTACCGAGTGATAGTTCGTTTTTTAAAATATAATTACGCTCAATATGAACATTAATTTGGGGTAATATCACCGTTTAAAGTATATTTTTCATAGCAAATAAGGTTATAAAATAATGGAAAAAATTATACCCTTTTGTTTAAACACCTTTAAAAAAAACCCAACTTTCAATTTCTTGGTCAGAGTTAGGTTCATATGGAAGGAAAACATGTTCTTGAAGTGATCTTCAAACCGTATTGATTTCCAATGAAAATTGCGGCCTCCAGAGTGTGCACAAACAGCAAAGTTTGATGGCGCCCTTCGATGGGCGGCAGGTTATACGTTTCATGTTACCAGAGGAACTGCTTCGAAAAAATTGAAATATTTGGTTGAAAATATGTACAAAATATTCCGAAAGTTTGAAAAAATTCTATTTATATATTCTTTGTAAAAAAAATCATGAAAGTCACTAACAAAAACGTACTCCTAAACAGATCTCCCACACTTTATCCGAGACACCCTGTGCATACACCCTATGAATTCTTCAGCAACGGCTGCTACTCGCACGCGACGAAGTACGACGATTTGTCAAGCCCCAACGACTTCGATACTCGTAGAGCAAACAAATAATCGGTGTTATCTTTTACCCATTTTGCCCCCCCCCCCCTCCGCCGCCACCCCTTCTGGTCGTCTCGCCCTTCCCAACTTTGCCTCTCTCGCCCTCGGTATCTCGTCGAGAGGAATTTTTGCGACCCGCATAATGGAGGAGGCGAGACACGTCTCACCGCGTTCCGATCGAGTCCTTCGATATACTAATAATACACACGCGACACTAATGTACCGGGCTCGGGACTAATGTCTCACGTATTTTATTCGATAACTCTCGCGTTCTCGCGGTGAATCCTGCTTTCCAGATACGAAGGTCCTCGTCGTTCATTTCGCACACTCTCTCGTATCCGACACACGTACAGGTCCGAGTATCAACCTCGATGAGGTCCGGATGATAAGGGCAAGAACGCGCAATATCGCGCTAATGGGACCGCGCTCGCGGCTATTCCCGAAACATCAGTTTTTCGACAACTTTTTTTCTTCCTACGCTTCTCGCAACTCTTCGCGACCGAGAATAACCCGAAGGGCCAATGTAGCCCTTCGTTTCTCCAGGGTTTTTTTTTCCTTGGCAAATATCCCGCGTCGAATCCGGCACATTCGGACTAACAATGGAATTCCCAATAATGAGTGAAGAAAAAAAGGAGAGAATGGATGGGATGTCTCACTTTGGGCCAATTGGGAAATATTGTCGAGAAAGTGGTACCTTTGTTGGGGAAATATCACCTGCTTGAAATGAAAAGAGCGACAAGGGACTTTAAGCTGGAGGGGTATGGTCGTGCCAAAAATAATAGGGTTGCCGAGACTAGGGTGATGCGTCATGAAGGATCATAGGAAGAGCTCGTAATCGAATTTATATTGTCTCGTTGGGAAGTTATTTTACATCTACAAGGTGTCCCAGAACTGATGGTAGTCCTTGAAATGGGGGGGTAGAGGGTGAAATTCTGAGTCGATTGACATAAGCATGTACGGATCTCAGACCAACGCCTGAATTATTATTAATTTTTTAAGGCGGACCAATCAGGCTCTCCCGCCTGTCACCACTACACGGTTCGTCAAACGCCAAAATGACAGTGGAGTTTTTTGTTCAGAATGATGTCATGTATTCAAACCTCAAAAATCGGGTGGTTGACCTGGGACACCCTATATATATATATATATATATATATATATATATATATATATATATATATATATATATATATATATATATATTGTAACGTGTTTTTTTTTGGTACTCCGCTGACCCGCCTGGCATGGTGGCGACTGCAGCAAAACCGTCCTCCGGCTCGGGGCCGTCATCGCGATCACGACATGATTCCATAGGTTTCTCTAAGCGACGTTGGGATTTTGATTTAATATTCTGTTTATTTTCTTTATTTTCGCCACCTCAACGTCTGGCTTACACGAGCCAAGGTACCCACGGCCAGGAAGAGCGAGAGGGAAAGAAGGCGAGGCCAAACATTCTCCCAAGGCCGAAGATCGGGAAGACGCGGTGGCCCAACTATGGTCAAACGTTCGGAATGACGCCGATTCCCGCGAAAATTACCTACCCAGGGCCGTGATTCGCGCCCCCCCCCTTCACTTCTTTAGTTTCTTCTGGACAGGGGCCGAATTGTCACCCTCGGCGAATAATAAGTCTGGCGTCGGTCGTGGTCCTTACTCCCGTCATCGCCAAGGTCGACCGTTACGAAACATCATCCAGGGAAGGACAAGGCTCCACTAGGACATGAAATACGGCCCGCGGGAAGAGCGGACTTTTCATTTTCCATTACGGGAGGTTCAGGATTCGAAATCCGCGCTTAATCGATAAGCACACTCCCGAAAATTATTCGATACGGGCCTGTTCGCTTTGGTGTAATCATAAGAACAGAAACTAAAGAAAAGGGGGGGGGGTACGCTTCTCGCACGTCGACCGGCTTTTGCGTTAGCTTCCTGCGAGGTGTCGAGCCGGACGGACGTGGGCCGAGACAATGGGAAACGACCGAATTACGCAGCCGGTGAGCTTGGCCATGCCTTCAGCAACAATCCGGGTAATTTTCGGCCGTATGGTCGGCTCACGATCTCGCACATCTTTTTCGTGACCACGGCCTCTGTCGCGTTTCCGTAATTATAAACCCCGTCACACGTAGCTAGCGCGTATTGTCGGGAAATTGTGTCGTGGTTGCGCGCGGGAAGCTCAATCCCGTTTCGCGACGAGCTTCGGCTCGATTAGTCTGTAAAAAGTTTGAGTGAATGTGTGCCTGTAAAACTGGGACGTGTCGTCCTCGGTGATCCCTTGGCCTGCGGCGAGGCTTATGCAAGGGGAAAGGGGCAGAGATTGCCCTCAAGTCGGGACATCTTCACGGAGAACTAGCCTCCCGTTTATCATCGGCTCGCGGGTTCGAACCCGTGCGGGCTCCCGTCTATATTAACAGCATCTACCGGGTGCCCCTTTCCCCAGTGTGGGGATTTTCCCGGCTTCGTCGCGGGGGAGAGGTTGCCGAGCATCGGCGTCCACGTAAGTAACGACCGGAGTAATTTTCCCGGGATATTTCTTTCTTTATTTTAACGCTCGGCCGGGTAACCGATTAGCGGGGGTCCGGTTTTGAAATATTAGTGTGGCCGGTAGGGGAGAGAGAGGAGAGGCCAAGACGAGCTTGACGTGTATTGTGTGTGTGCGTAGGCCCCGGTCGGAATTAGTGTGTGTGTGTGCGCGCGAGAGTAATTGTCTCGCGAGATTTCGCGCGTATTGTACATATTTTGTTTTCTGATTTTTGTCCCGTGTTTCTTGCGAAGGAGGGGAATTATTAACGACAGGTAAAATAAATTCCCTGACCATAAATTTCTCTTGCCGCGCGTGATTGACACCTGACCCATCCCCTCTACCTTATCCACGAGGCTGCAGTTTGGCCGGACACTGCGTTCCCTTTTCTCATCCCGACAAGCCGATTTTCGGCTGGCGCCCTATATAAATTGTCGGGGCGGGAGGAGGGGAGTTTTGTGACTCTCTCGGTCCTTTTCCCCCAGCCCCCTCGATTTTGCGGTCACAATATATATATTTATATATATATATATATATATATATATATATATATATATATATATATATATACAGGGTGTCCCAAAACTCAACGTCAAGCCGAAACGGGGTGACAGGATTGATTGTAACCATCATGAGAAAAATCAGAAAAAAAATCTATCCCATGCAGTTTGAAAATTATGGGCATTTAAGAAAAACCTAGAAATTTGGTCAAACTGTAACCATTTTTCGGTTATTGTGAAACAAACCCAAACAAACCCAAACAAACCCAAGTTTCCTAGAATTAAGACTATTTGTTAAACTATGAATTTAAAATTTGTCTACTTTGAAAGGCCCTGCTTTATTTTTTTTTCTGATTTTTCTCATGATGGTTACAATCAATCCTGTCACCCCGTTTCGGCTTAACGTTGAGTTCTGGGACACCCTGTATATATATATATATATATATATATATATATATATATATATATATATATTTGTATGGAGGAAGGTGATTTCGAAGAAATTTTACTTTGACTATTAACTTTGAACTGTCTTCGAAATCAATGATTTGTTTAAAAATATGAATGCAACACAGATTTAACAAGTTCAACAAACGATTTTCCCATATAAATTCGTATAGTCATGTAGGATCTCAAGTATAAAAAATAGAAAAGAGTAATAAGGAAGAATAAATGGAGATCACTTTGAAGGAGGATCGAGTGGAGGGTCTGAGATTGCTGGGCATTGGACTTTAAGGAGAAGTTTATTCGAAAAATGCAGAAGACAGGAGACGAGACGAAAGTAGTTCGGGGAGAGACGCGATCAAAGACGTGAAAGAGCGATAAAAAAGAGCGGAAGATTAATAAACGATATTGCTAGCAAATTCAATTGCGATCAATTCACAATCTTCATCGATTTTGTCTGTTTGGAAATACATTTCATTTGTTGAAAAAGGTGAGCGGAACTCTCATATATATATATATATATTAGGTGTACAAATAAGTTTTAGGACAGTTTTCAAAAAATTCAAGATTTATTAAAAAAGAAGTAAAACACAGTTATTCATCGAAGTAATCTCCATCGCACTGAATGACCTTCAGCCATCTCTCAGGTAACTCGCGGATGCCGTTCGCAAAGAAACTTTCGTCTTGCGAGGTGACAAATTTAGCGACCCATTTTTCCACTTCTTCAAATGTTTTGAATCGCACGTCAGACAAATCGTTCTGCATTTTCCGGAATAAATGATAATCGGATGGGGCTAAGTCTGGTGAATACGCCGGGTGTGGTACAGCTTCCCATCCAAGCGCTAGTAACGTATCCTTGACCGGTTTACCCACATGAGGCCGCGCGTTGTCATGGAGCAGTTTTACTGGACGTTTTCCTTTACCAGAAAGTGGACGTTTCTTCTCAATTTCTTGATTCACTTGCATCAATTGATGACAATAGCGATCGGTAGTAACTGTTTGACCAGGTTTGAGAAGTTCATAATACAGTACGCTTTTCATATCCCACCATATGCACAGCATGACTTTGTTACAATGAACATTGCGCTTTGGCGTGGATGTTGTCGGCTCGCCGGGGTCAACCCAATGACTTTTCATCGCCGGTCACAATTTTCCACAAGAAAGACTTTCTATGTTGCTTGTTGTAAAGACACACAAATGTTAAGACGGCTGTTTTTATTTTCTTGAGTCAGAAAGTGTGGTACCCACTTTGTTCCTTTTCGAATCTTACCCATTGCTTTTAAACGATAAGAAACAGTTTGTTGAGTTACTCCAAGCTGTTCCGAAAGTTGTTTCTCCGTCTGACAAGAGTTTTCATCCAGCAACGCTTGCAGTTCCTGATCGTCCACCTTTACAGGAGGCCCCGTGCGTTCACGGTCACTAACGTCGAAATCACCTGCTTTGAATCGCTTATACCCATACTCACATGTACTTTTAGATACAATGTTGTCTCCAAGAACAGAACATATCGATTCACACGCTTTCCTAACACTTTTTCCTTGATGGAATTCATAGCGAATGCAGTGTCTAATAAATAGCTTATCGGTCTGCATGTTTAATTTACAGAATTTATAGGTTATGTTTATGACTCCTTTACGTTTCGATACTACATATCAAGCGCCATCTATGATAAGTGAGCGGGACCTTTGAATTAATTTAGAATAGCTGTTATGATACAAAATCGAAGTGTCCTAAAACTTATTTGTACACCTAATATATATATATATATATAATATATAGTATATTTATATTATATATAATATATTATATATATATATATATACATTTCATTGCTTCTCGAAACAGGTACGAGGCTCAAGAGAAAAGTTCACCCAGCGCCATTATCCTTCAACTTTTTCAGTTGAACGCAAGTTACAAAGGACGAAGTAAACAGGGCAGCCTGATGAAAGTTTAGGTGGCAGACGCCGATATAGGATCCGCTTTGCCATATGGGCTAAAAGGACTCGTGCATATAGACATGTATATGCGTTAGGACTGGGAGACTAAAGAATTGAGTGAAGATTGCTGTGTGTGATGCTTTTATTCATTTTTTCCATCTCAAAACCCAGTATCCGATAGAAATTATAATGAAAAAGAGATCTCAGTTGTTAATTAATTATACATGCAGGTGCATGCAGTTAATTGATTGCATGCGAAATTGATCGAAAAAAGTGTCGTTCGGGACAACCATGACCGATACCGATCATTAATCATTGATCGACGCTATTGATCGATACCGATATTGATCAATGCCGATGGTCGACACTCTTCTGTTTGGATACTCTCGAAAAAAGGAAGAATGAATAAACAGATAAATACTAAGAAATAACGAAACTGAAAAAAGCTATGATAAACAAGAAAGCTCATTTTTCATCAAGAGAGAACACCACTGTGATGGGCCGAAAAGAGGTGGTTTTTCCGATTTTTTTTATCTGCAAGATTGTTTATTTGGGATTTGGAAAAAAAGGTATATTATTAAGCATACGTTGACCTAATTTCGTGTAAATTTTTATATAAAAAAAAAATAAAAAATGAACAACGATATTGAGGTATAATAGAGCCTCTGTATAAAAAATGTGATCAAACGGCCGGATCGATAACTTCACAATGGTTGAGCTGGAAAAAAATTAAAAAAAGTTTTATGATCTATTTAATAGTAGTTCTCATTGTACGCAACCGTAAGTTGAAAAAAAAAAAGTTTTTCACAAGATGGCGGGTGTAAAAAAAGATGTCATTTGGGCCAAGTATTTACTTATTTCCGGGAGCTTAAAAAATACTAAATTTAAAAAAAACCGCGGCGTACAATGATGGCTACTACAATTACGGAAACTTTGGGTTAAAATTTTTGTTTAATCGGACAATTATTAAGACTCTGGCCAGGTCGAGAAAAGTCGTTTCTTTTCTTTTAACTTAAATTTTTCCCATATTCGTGAATATGTAAACTTTGAGAAAATGCAAAAAAGATCGATTTTTTACCCGTCACAGTGGTGTCCCGCCATTGTGATATGTGTAAATAAAAAGCGGTATGCGTAATTGATCGAAACAAAATCTCTTTCGGGGCAATCATGATCGATCCTCTTCTTTTGCTATATTGATCCTAAAAAAGTTATAATAAAAAGTGATCTTAGTTTTTCTTCAATGCATGGAGGTAATCAATAACATCCTAGATAGGCACATGTAGCTCATATTGGTATCATATGTAGATCTTCTATGAGGCATAGAAAATCACACAGCTATGTGTCCCTTATGAGTGCTCCCCTTCAAGTCATATTTGCATCACATGATGATTCACAATAACAAATCCAAATGAAGCAAAGTTGTTCTCACACGAGTATGCATGCAGTGAATTCATCAGCATTAGCACAATTGGCCCACGAATATCCAATAATAAGTGAGTGCATATAGGGCTCATAGGATGTCACGGCGTGAAGAAATTGTAGTGCTCCTATGGAGCTTATATTGGCGGCATGGCGTGACGTAACTATGCTGTGCTCATATGGAGCTCATATGGGTGTCACGGCGTGAAAAATAATTGAAAATCCAAAAAATTTGAATTAAAAATCTGGTAGTATTTTTTATTTCCATATGCTGTATTTATGTTCCTGCCTGTATGATAATTGGATTAAGGCGTTATACGCAATTGCAAGGCGGAAAAAGTCGTTTTTTCACGATTTTTTTCTGGATAAGGATTTCATTTGGGCAAAACGAAAAGTATTAGGCAATGTAGTGGCATCTTTTAGATTTAGATTAGCGTTTTTCATTTTCAAAAATTTTCAGTAACATTGCTCCTGTAGAAAGTTTCCTGGAGGTCCCCGAAAAAAGTGTCTGGCGGTGAGCAAAGTATCTGCGGTTTGGATCATCTAAAATGAAAAAAAAACCCGAAAGATTCTTTTAGGGAATAGATAAATCCAGGTATTGATCGAAGGAATAGTCGAAATTTTAATTTTTGATAAAATGGTGGCTCCGGAAAGAAACAATTTCAATTTTCGCCCAAATTTTTTTCGTTTAATCGGTGAAAAAAATATAAATAAATATCGGAAATCTTATTCCTTCGATCAATACCTAAAGAATATATCTGACAAGGTTGTGTTAAAATTGCAGACCAATCGGTTGAGCCGTTTTTGAGAAATCGTGCTCACCGACTTTGAAAACATCGTTTTGAGAAAAACGCGTTCCAAGTTTCAACAGTCAACTTTGTAGCGCTCCGAGCGTTCTTACAAATATGTGTGTACTTCTGAGAATATTCGCTGGATCGATTTGAAATTTTTAGGGAATATACTCACATATTTTTACATTCCGAAAATGCAATAAAAAAATCGATTTTTTGAAATTTCTTACTGCGTATAACCCGTTAAAACATATCCTGCCGCGTAAAAGTTTTTACCCACCCTCGGGATTTGAACCTAGGTCTTCCAATTTTAGAGCTGAGCGCGCCACCTACTTAGCCATTCTAACAATTGTGTAAACTTTTTCTATTTCTTTGCCTATTCTTATCATTCTTGCGTTTATCAAAATGCACATCGCCGTCATATTGCACTCATCGAATGTATCACTGACAACAGGCATATCGCTGTCATGGAATGTTTCACTGAGAAACATGCATATCGCCGTCATATTGCGCTTGTGGGATGTATCACTGACAAACATACATATCGCCGTCATATTGCGCTCATCGAATATATCACTTAGAAACATGCATATCCCCGTCACATTGCTTGCATAGCATGTCTTCTACCAGTGCTAACTCAGTGAATTCACCAACACCGTCATATCGGCGTCATGGAATGTATCACTGAGAAACATGCATATCGCCGTCATATTACGCTCGTGGGCTGTATCACTGACAAACATACATATCGCCGTCATATTGTGCTCATCAAATGTATCACTTAGAAACATGCATATCACCGTCATAGGATGTATCACTGGGAACACGCATGTCACCGTCATGTTGCTCGCATGACATGTCTACTAACAGTGCTAAGCCAGCGAATTCACCAACGCCGTCATATTGTGCTCATGGTATGTATCACTGAGAATTATGCATATCGCCGTCATATTTCGCGTATCGAATGTATCACCGAGAACATGCATATCACCGTCACATTGCTTGCATGGCATGTCTACCACCAGTGCAAACGCAGTGAATTCATCAACGCCGTCATATCGGCGTCATGGAATGTATCACTGAGAACAGGCATACGGCCGTCGTGGAATATATCACTGAGAAACATGCATATCGCCGTCATATTGCGCTCGTGGGATATATCACTGACAAACTACATATCGCCGTCATATTGCGCTCATCGAATGTATCACTTAGAAACATGCATATCCCCGTCACATTGATTGCATAGCATGTCTTCTACCAGTGCTAACCCAGTGAATTCACCAACACCGTCATATCGGCGTCATGGAATGTATCACTGAGAAACATGCATATCGCCGTCATATTACGCTCGTGGGCTGTATCACTGACAAACATACATATCGCCGTCATATTGTGCTCATCGAATATATCACTTAGAAACATGCATATCACCGTCATAGGATGTATCACTGGGAACACGCATGTCACCGTCATGTTGCTCGCATGACATGTCTACTAACAGTGCTAAGCCAGTGAATTCACCAACGCCGTCATATTGTGCTCATCGAATATATCACTTAGAAACATGCATATCACCGTCATAGGATGTATCACTGGGAACACGCATGTCACCGTCATGTTGCTCGCATGACATGTCTACTAACAGTGCCAGCGAATTCACCAACGCCGTCATATTGTGCTCATGGTATGTATCACTGAGAATTATGCATATCGCCGTCATATTTCGCGTATCGAATGTATCACCGAGAACATGCATATCGCCGTCACATTGCTTGCATGGCATGTCTACCACCAGTGCAAACGCAGTGAATTCATCAACGCCGCCATATCGGCGTCATGGAATGTATCACTGAGAACAGGCATATGGCCGTCGTGGAATATATCACTGAGAAACATGCATATCGCCGTCATATTGCGCTCGTGGGATGTATCACTGACAAACATACATATCGCCGTCATATTGCGCTCATCGAATGTATCACTTAGAAACATGCATATCGCCGTCATAAGATGTATCACTGAGAAACACGCATATTGCTGTCATGTTGCGCCATTGAATGTATCACTGAGAAACATGCATATCCCCGTCACATTACTTGCATGCCATGTCTACTAACAGTGCTAACCCAGTGAATTCACCAACAAAAGTCATTGGATGACTTTCATATGACGTCAATCTGCAAATATTCATTGTAAAATTCAAATTTGCCGTCTTATGAGTTTCTCTTGTAGTCAACGGATGATGAACTTTGAAACGACAAATTTAATTCACGATGTATCTCAAATTCATGATACTGAATGAGCTCATGAAATGTCTTCATCAACATAAACGAAATTGCGTTCATTTTCAGTACAATTCACGAGAACAATTAATGCTAGCATAGTGAATACACGCCAAAATGTCGACACATGACTTCAATATGACGTAAAATTTGCGGACACTTGAGCACAGCGATATGAGTTCGACGTGCTCTAAACGTACGATGCAATTGTGAACGACATATTGAGATCAACATGTTTTGTACATTTATAATACTAAATAGGTTCATGGCTTTGCATCACTACATGTAGTCAATCCGCTGTCAAATTTGCTTCATCAATTGCAGGCACGGTGTGATAATCATGACTGTCTATCTGGGATGCTAAATCAATCGAAGAAAATCCCAGGGTCAGGGCAATCACGATCGATATATTGATCGTGGTAAATGATACTCTACAATCTTGATGACGTGTGGCACCTGCTTAAAATGCTGAACTAGGTCCTCCACCTTCGTCAGTCCTCACTGTCTGACCCTGACTTCCTTAACTTTATACGAGTTTCATCCGTTGCACTCCTTTTCGTCCTCATCGTTCCATTTTTGGCCTCATCCTTCCAGTCCACGCGACAGATCCAGAATTCATCTCTCGATTACCAAGCATTGTTTCGCCAAATTCCACAGTTCCAGGAGGAAGACGAACGATTTTCTTGAAAAAGTAACGACGTTACTTCCGCGAGTTGACTGACGTTGGGGTTGGAGGGTGAGACATCGTAGCCCTTGCGAAGGGTCCTCAGCTGTGTGTGGCGAAGGAAGAAGACTGATTTACGTTCCACGTGTATGCGGCCAGGATAATTGAAAGTCGCGAGAGTCGTCTGGTATGAGGATGAGACTTGGATAATGGTTTGGGCTGGATGGAAAAGTTACGACGTCACAGATGTGACGCAGATGGACGCTCAAGCGTTACGGGCTGCTCGTTCCTCATGGCACATCCTCATGGAACACTTCCTGCTGCCATTGCTATGTTAGCCGGAATAAAAATTTATTTGCAGGGAGGGTCGCACCCTCGAGTATTTCCTTCTACGTGGAACATCACCGACTTGGGATATTCATTTTTCGAGAAAAACACGTCGCCTAAGGAGCTTATTCGTTTTGCATCTATAGGTTTTTTTTCTCGACCGGTTTCTCCTCTTGACTTTGCGAACTTTCCTCGGCTCGCCCCTTCCAAGGGATCGTGCAACGTTCCCTGGCCCTTCCTGGATCGAAAGCTCTGTAATCGTTTATGTTCGTGATTCTTCCCAAACTCTGATGCATTGGGAGTTCGGTAATCATAAATTATGACATCTCCAACGTGATCCTTGTCACTCAACGTCCTTCCTTTGGCCGATCTCCGAAAGGACTCTTGGGAGCTAAGAGGCTTATCACAAGTTTCCCGAACTTATTATCATCGCGAGGAATGATACGCAGCCTGGGCAACGTTCCTTGCGGCTCTCGTCGAGAGTTTCGTCCCTTTGGGAATACATCCTGATGGTAGGACTCGGATTGGACAAGAATCATTTATAATTGTTTGCACATCATCTTCTTTTTGTTCCCTCTGGAGGCGAATCGCAAAATAGGTAGGGGAAAAGGTGCTTTGGTTCGAAAAAATGTACACTTCCAGAGTGTTGACTGTCAGTATTGGGTTCTGCCTCCACGCGGTGGTGTCCCGTCAGACACGTGGGGCTAGTTGATCTCGAAGGCGTGTTGCGATCTAATGCATAACGGAAGATATTGAAACAAGTGTGTTGTTCAACTGTCAAAGAGGTGGGTGATCGAAAAAACTTGACGATTTTATCCGATGTGACGAATCTTCACACTGGACTTAGGCACGTGCAGCGATTTGTTTGTAAGTCTCTACATCCTACCACATCCCTATAGAGATTTTATAGGGCACTGCACGTAGAGAGTCTACATTCGAATCCAAGTGGATTCAGCGCTATTTTTCGATCGACGTCTTTTGAGATTTTTTAAATTTGGAATTCTCAACTAGAATCTGTTGGATCTCCAGAAAATATCCTTTCGTGATGTCGTGCACATGTTTGTCGGGCAGACCCAAGATGCAACTACATCTCTATAGGGATTCGTTAGGGATACCGCACATAGGGATTCCTCACTGGGATCCAATTGGATTCTGCACCCCCCGATGAACGCCATATGAGAACTTCACCACGTTTGAATCGAAAATATGTTAAAACCACCAGAAGAGCTCGGCGTTGTGAAACACAACCTGCACGCTTCGTGAGCGTGTACGCGTGTGGTGATATGTCAAAGGGGACCCAAATAATTAAACGATAATTATACCGGATTTTCAGTGATGCGATTCGAATCGATGTTTAAAGGGCTACCTAGGGCCCGAGAAAATGGGCAAATTCCGATTTTTTCTGGGAAACGTTTGGTGAAAAAGACGCATTTTTTACACAGAGGTAGATATATGGAGAGCCGTTAAAAACAATCACCGGAAAATACAGAGAAACGACAAAAACATGGCAGATGATGACATTTTTTCATGGCCTGCAGATGACATTTTTTGCGACGTTCGGCGGTGGACGCTCTCCAGGGTGAACGGTCTATCCGAAATTTAAAAACCAAACGGGTTGTTCAAGTTAACAATAAATACGAGTCGTTGACGATCATAAAGTTTTTTAATAATTTTTTTTAACAATGTGGCGACGATTTAAGACTCGAGCATACAAAATCTAGGAAAAAAGTCGTAATTTTAACGAAACTATTGAAAAATCAAGATCGATTTTAGAAAAGTAAGATCGTCAACGACCTTTAAATGTTTCTCGTCGTATCTCCTGTAAATTTGGGAAAAATTCATCAAGTGGTTCTCAAGATATCGTGTCCACCGACTTTGAAAATAGTGTTTCGAGAAAAACGTGTTTAAAGTTTGAAGTATGGTGCTGCTAAAAGCTGAAGCTCATTCAATTTTAGGAATATTTTAATAATATTTTCTGGGAATATAGCTAAAAGGTGATACTATGGAATGAAAATATTTTTTGAAAATAAAATTTTTTGACCCACCTAGGTAGATGAACCCGTTAAGATACACTTTTTCCAACGATTTGTACTTTTTTCAAGATAAGAATTATACTTTTTTGAGATCCACTCATTTTGTATATCTATATATTTTAATAGGAAAATTCAACATACAAAATGCGATGGGATCCATCAAAGATCGTTTCCGATTCTATTCGATAATGTGTGGGAATCTTTTAGGACTTGTACATTGGATTGCAACGGGGAATCCCCATTTTAATCCAATGTACAAGTGCAACGTTTTCGCATAAGGATCCAATGCTCCAATCCAATGCCAATAATGCATTCCAAAACCAATAATGCATCCAATCCCATTGGATGGCTATCAGGAAGTAGGGACAAGTATGAGAATCGAATTGGATGCCTCCATCAATTTCGGTACGCGGGAAGCTGTAGATTACAACCATCAAATTCAGACAACTGTGACGTTTGGGTTGCCAAAAAATCATTGGGTTAAGGAATATTACGGTGTCCCAAATTTTATATTCTGTTTTTGCCAAATTGAAGCAATATACATATATCTAGATGATTCTTTTTATATGATTTACTTGAAATTTTTATTCTTAACTTTAGTCATAAATTTAAACATAACAAAAAGGCCAAAACTAGCGCCTTTTTTCTCAATGGTCCCTAATGTTGGTCCCTTCAAGCCTGATAGCACACTTTTCGACAGTGTGAAGTGATTTTATCTGTAGTGTGAAATAAATCAGCATTTTATGAGGTCAAGAAATGAACCGTGATACTTCAAACCTAGAATGAATCTGTCAATCCAATATTCAATTGATATTATTCAATTTTCATTTTATCATTAATTATATTCAATTCATATAATTCAATTTATTATTAATTGAATAATCAACTACTAATATTCCATTTTAATAATATTTGATAAATTAAATTCTTCGACTAATAATATTCATTTTTCATTTCAATATTAACAATGTTCAATGAACAAAATTCCATTTATTATCAATTGAATGATATTATCGAATATTACTGTATATTGAGTCAATTTAATTTGAGAATAAGTTCAATCAAATGAAATGTTATACTTTATTGAATTCAATTTAATAAAATAACAATAAAAAGTAATTGAATATCTGATTTAATATTATTATATATTGAATATATGTTGTATGTTTTTTACCGAAATTTTCAAACATTTTTTTCATTCCTGCTTTCCTTGACCCCCGCCTAGTTATTTTTTCTAAGCACTCTAGGATTCGTGCAAAGAAAGTGCAATTAGCACTCGATGAAATTTATTTTTTCCATTCAAATATTAAGCAGATTGACAGCCTGAAATTAGAAAATTACAGGTTTTAAGTAGGTCGAAATTGCGACCTAAAAAAATGGAAATCAGCTCCAAACGAAGCAAATCAGCACTTTGGCAGCACGAGGATTCAACAAGCTCAAATCAGCGTTTTTCTTTCGAGTCGGGATTTTCCACCCTAATACAGAATTGGTCGCTTGTAAATAGCGAGCTTTGTCGCGTCTTGTTCGCGACTGTGTGCGACTCGCGGAAAGCTCGAGGGCGCTTAGGCAGACGAAAGTTCGTGGAGGTTCACTGAATTGACAAGTTATATGATGTTTTCTATTTACATGTACTCCACTCGCTTTTCGTTATCCCGCTTTTGTGGAGCTTTCGGGACTTTCGCTTCGAGGAGTTTCGGGACAATTGATGATATGTTACCGTTTGATTCAAATTTATACAGTAAATTCTTTGTCATATACCGAATGCATCCTCCAAAATTTTTAATCGATTGTCTGTACCGTTCCCATAAAATTTACAATTGAAAAAAAAAATACTTTTTAACATTCAGCCTACGCTGAATTGCAGTTTTATGCAAGAAATAGTGTGAAAAATGTTTAAAATGTTATGAAAAACTGGATAATCACTCAGTACATCATGACAATTCGTTATTATGTTGTGATAATGTACTGAGTGTGACTGAAAAATGTTCGGCGACAATTGGTTTTAATGTCGTCATGAAATGATCATAATTTACCGAGTGAGTAAAAAACTGTCGAATCACTCACTACATTGTGTAACGTGCGAGTTTAAAATCTTTACGCGTATTATATCGGATTACCAAGATGTTCCACTCGAGTTTTATTCATTCTGACATATAACTTCTAATAATTATGACCATTTCGTCTCCCTTCATATTATGACAATTAGGCATCTCCCTACGTTAAGAAGGGAGATGACTAATCGTCGAAGGGAGATGCCTAATTAAGAGAAGGAGACCTTTAATCGAGGAATTTTTTTCTGATTTTCATGATTTTTTTCAAACGGAAATATTCTTTCACCATTTTGGAGACTCACAAGGAAAATCCCTCAGGTGTTGTCCTTCGATTTGGTTAAAACTTATATATTTTATGAAGCATTGAGAACTAATCGACACGTGCTTTTTTTAATAGCGAAAAAACAGTTTAAGGGGTGAAACCAGCCCTCAAATAGGGGGATTCATCTCTTAATAATTTTTTTCGCGAAAACTTTCTAGTGGATTTTTCATCGCTTCGCATTAGAAGAATTTTCGTTTTTGTTTCATTGCGATCGGTCGACTGCTTGTGGGTGAAACTGCATATTACCCCTCGACATGCCTTTCTTCGTGGGTTGGTTTCATCCCTTAAAACCGTTTTTCTGCCGATAAAAAAATACGTGTCGCTTAGTTTTTAATGCTTCATTCCATATATAAGTTTCAAGAAAATCGAAGGACGACACCTGAGGGATGTTCTTTGTATAGAAGTATCTTTTATTACTACTTTTGGCTATTGCATGGTATTTTTTTAAAGGGGTTATATACAGTCTGGAGGCCCAAAAAGATTCATTTTTCAAGAATTGTATTTGAGAACACCTTTAAATCTGTTAACGTAAAAATGTGTACACATATTATGGTAACTTTTAACTGTATTTTAACATTTTTTATTTGTAAAAATAATTATTTTGAAAGTATTAAAATAAAATTTAAAAAAAAAACCAAAAATATTTCGTTAATTTAATGGTAATATAATAGTAATATAATCTTGTAATTGATCGAAGGAATAAGCAAAATAATAATTTTTGTCAAAAATTTAGGCCTTAAATTGTTTATGTAATAGAAAATATTTATAGGTGAGAAAAAGCCTTCGATTAATCACTAAAAAATATACTTGAAAAGATTGTGTTAAAATTTGAGACTGATCGGTTCAGCCGTTTCCGAGAAATATTGCTAATTATTATATAATTATTTTTAAAATTTTTAATTAAATTAAAAAACCAAAAATATTTTGTTAAAATAATGGATTATCTTGTAATTAATCGAAGGAATAAGCATAATAATATTTTCTGACAAAATGGCGGCTTCTCAACAAACAAAAATCGATTTTCAACAAAAATTTAGGCCTTAAAATGTTTATAAAATGGAAAATATTTATCGGTGAGAACAAACCTTCGATTCATTGGTAAAAAATATACTTGGAAAGATTGTGTTAAAATTTGAGACTGATCGGTCCAGCCGTTTCCGAGAAATCTCGCTGACCAACTTTAAAAGCACAGTTTTGAGGAAAAACACGTTTGAAGTATCAGAAGCACTTTTGAACGCTTCGACACGTCATTACCAATGTGCGTGTAACTTCGAGAATATTTGACGGATTGTCAAGAAATGTTCTGTGTGTGTACACGGAGAAAAATACGACCTCAAATTCTAACACTGGTTGCCAGAATTCTAATATTCAGTGCTAGAAAAGTATAGCAGCTTTCTGCCAGTTCGGAATTCGAAGACTTGTTACAGAAGTGTAAAAATGATTCTCACACCGTAAAGTAAAAATAATGAGTGCATATTACATTTGAAACTATTCTCGCACAGGCGCGAGTCCTGTACGCTGAGTCCTATATGCTATATATTCATATGGATTTTACTATACGTATGGCATGAATCTTCGTGTATGTATAGATTTCACTATACGCATAGCATAAATCTTCGGCGTATAGCGAAAAATATTACGAAGTAAAATGTGACTCTTTAAACCGCACTTTTTTTAGAATACTGGAAAATAATTGTTCCAATCACGTGGGCAAAATATTTTTTGAATACTACAAAAAATCACAATATGCCGAATAAAATGTATTATTTTCATCAGTTTACGTGCCATATCGTAGGTTAAAATTTAAATTTCTTCATTATTACTATACCATAATTACAATTTTTATCTTCCATTCAATACTTTTTGATATTTGATGATATTTTTTTGGAAGCGTAGTATTAATTTTAAACTTCGAGGCCCCTGTTTTCTCCGTGCACGTAAATTTATGTGCATAGCGGAAAAAAAATCGATTTTTCGAAAATTTTAACTTTAGTTTGCCTGTCCCGATGATTTCCGATTTCCGCAGGACCGAGCCCGAAGCTTTCGTGTCCCTTTTCGTGACGCATCCCACCCGGGGCACTCGCGACCCCTCTGTGCTCGGAAACGCTTTCGAGTGTTCAATTTTCCGCGACAGACGAACGAAAAGAGATTTGCATGTTTCCGACATGGATAAACGAATCCTTCCCCCTCGTTTCGCCTCGATCTATCCTTCCTGCCCTGCACGCGAAGCTTTCCTCTTCGCTTTTGTGCGCTTTACTCAAGTCTATCCTGTCGGACGTATGCAGAATGAAGATACACGTGCTGCGCGCTCGAATCTCGAGGACTGCAACATCCGTAACCTCGAAGCTTCCGACAAACTGTTTCGTTCGGGAGTGAATACAACATTTTTTTCACGAGCCCCCTCGCCCCCTTAAGGGCGCAGTCTTTGGACGGTAGCGAAGAGAATATTTTTTCACGGGAACTCGCGCGTGGAAAAAAAAACTTTACAGGCTTGCGGTGTTCAGATGTGAAGGAGAATGAGAGGCAAATGGGGTGAATCTTTCCATTCGAGTGATAATCTGTATTGCTGCGATTTATGAAAATTTATGGAAGACCCTTATCCCTTTTGTTCAGGATAGTAGTTACCTTCTGGTTCGGTTTGAATGCTTATACCGTTTTCAATGGTTTTTGGTACGCCCTTAAGGTCTTCGATACCTTTTGGTAATATCGAATTATTTGGCGTTGGGAAAATGTAGAAGTATATTGATTTTCAATTATACGGTATAATAAATCTTTCCATTCGAGTGATAATCCGTGTCGTTACGATTTATGGAAGCTCATGGACGACCCTTATCCCTTTTGTTCAGGACGGTAGTTTTTTTTCTCATTCTTTGCAAATCTCCATTTTTCTTTACAATGCTTTTTCGTACGTCCTTGAGGGATTTCCATCCCTTCAAAAAAATCGAATATTTCGTGTGAAATTATAAAAACTAAATTTCTTTTGAATTTTATATATTTCTTGATAAATATAAATAAATTTATATTCAACTAAAATTTACGGAAGACCCGTGTCCCTTTTGATTAGGACGGTAGCTTTTTTCCGGTTGGTTTTAGACGTTCATTCCAGTACTAATGTTCTTCGTACACCCTTGAGTGCTTTACGATCGAATAAAAAAAATTCAAATTATTTCTGATTATAAAATTGTAAAAATATTTCAAACAAAAGCACAGAATTCCACGTGCTAGAAAACTAAAAGCCTTGCTCCTAAGCGTACCGAGTAGAATAAGGCAGCGGTTTGTCGTTCTCTTCCATTCGTAAATTCTACTTCGAGTTGAATAAAAATATACAGATCACTCTTAATTTCCATGCCATTTTATATTGTCATGGACATCGAGCTTACAGTCTGCCTCGAGCTTTACTCTGAGAGCTTCCAGATGATCGGAAAACCATGACCGAATTACAACCCACAGCTTATTCTATCCATCCTTCTGGAGACGACTGAAAAGGAGGGATTCTACAGTAGCACGAAATACACAGGGCGTTTTCTTACACTGAAGATATACGTATTTTCTTTTCACCACTCACCCTGTAGTGGTGAGTGGGCTTTTCAGCCGTTCGAAAGATTCGAACGTGCTCTCCTCCCCCCCCCTCTCTCGCTCCCTTTCTGCTGTAATCTTCAATAGAACCCGTTCCCGCTTGTATATACGGCCCTTTTACTCAATTCTTTCTTTATTTTTTTACTGCCTTCACGTCGCGTTTCTTTTCGTGTATCGCGTTTTCTTCAGCCCCTCGTGCCGCATGGAAACGAAAATGTGGATTCCCGTTATCGCCTGGCAAGTAAAAAAAATTGTCGGATGTACGTATCTTTTTGCCTTCTCTCTCTCTCTCTCTCTCTCTCTTTCTCTCTCTTTCGCGTTTCTATCCTGTGAATTCTTCTCGAGTGCAGGAACCATTACGGAAAGAGCTGGAGGGTTGTGGTGGGGTGTAGGTGGTAAGGGAAGAGAATGGTTAGCGCGGGTAGATATCTCGTGGGATTTCAGATACCTCCCAGTTTGGAAGCATCCTCCTCCCCCGACTGTCCCCGTCGTCCCATAACTCTCCAGTTTCCTATTGACTGCACTGCACAGCTAGAATACGTCTAGCTGGTTGTACATACTCACACGTGCACCCCCGCACGTACAGTCGTAAACTGAGAAAAAAGAATCGTTGAATGTGCAAAATGCATTTTGTTGTCTCGAAATTTTGTCGTTTTAACAGTTGCTCAGACATGCTAAATGAGCTACAGTTCACACCACTATACTATTTTACAATGAACTATACTATTTTGTTATGCCAATCAAAAATCAAATTGAACGTATTTAAAGATACATTTTGTTAAAGCCTTACCCCCACTTGTAGCGCAAAAAAAGGCCTTTTTCATGAATTTTTTTAAAGAAAACTACAAAACTTTTTTAATCGATCAATATACCACCTTAAAGAACACATCTTGAAGAACTTTCAGTAATTTTTTTATTGAAAAATATTACATTGTTTAGTGGCAAATGGCCGTCAATGAAATAATGTTTTTATATGCACGGTTTGCGGTGATCAACATTGCGGCGAAGTGGATCATCTGAAAAAAACGTTTCGTTACAATCGTCATTATAATAATGAAATTGTTTCTAACGAAAAAAAAAGATACGAGAACAAAATAAATGTCCTATTCATATAACCCGTACCCAAAACCATAAAGAACCACCAAAGATATTGATCAGACCTTTATCCATTTTGAATACCTTTATACACATTGTATTTGCATTTATACAAAAATTGTATACGGACAAAGTGCATTTAGTACGTTTCCTTCTCTTGCGTTTATCTCGACAGTATACTTTGCAATTTGACATACGTCATATCTCAAAACCTAATCGTCCGATTTACTTCAAATTGGAACTGAACATATTTTATAACATATTCAATCGACAAACCGGACGATTTTTTCATATGTTCCTCCATTTGTTAATGACAAACGTTTAGAGTCGTTATTTTTTGTCGAAAATCGACATTTTTTTTTAAACGGTGCAATTTATGCAAATTACGAAAAAGTATCCGATGGGTTTGTACCTTCACCATTGTACTAGAAGTATATTTCTCCATTTTTTACTTTAGTTGAATGTAATTACCGGAATCATGTGCGCGACCGAGATTGTCGTGAGATTAAATAACAATGATTACGTTGTTCACATATATTTTGCTATACAAAAACCGGTTACCCGTCAAGACAATGTACTATCTGTGTACGAAAGATCGATCTTATTATCCCAATACCTGAGACAAAAAAAATATTGAAAATCGATGTGCTTTTTAACTTCAAGGTTATGCATACCCCTTAAGGAAAAATTTCTTCACTATTTTCGAGACTTAGGGTATGCTTTATTACTACTTTTCATTAATACTCATATGCAGAATAGTTCATTAACACTCATGTGTAGAATATGAACCAAGAAAACGTGACAAATGTTGAAATTCGCTAAAATGGTACTCTTTGAAACAAAAAGATTGAATTGTCCGACAAAAATTGCTACATTTTGCAATAAAAAATACTATAACAAAACTATTCGAAAACAGTTAGGGTCATATTTTAGACAATAATGTTAAAAAGATTTATACCAAATTTCAACAGAATCGTTTGTTTAGCTTTTTAGCTATGCGTGACGCCAGTTTTGAGTATGCAGTTTAGAAGACTGTGCCATACCTCCGCCGTTTTTAAGATTAATTTGAAGAAAAAAACATGTAACAGCCAAAAGTAGTAATAAAACATACCCTAGGTCTAAAAATGGTCAAAAAAACTTTCCTTAAAAAAAATCATGACAATCAGCAAATATTTGCCTCGCCTAAAGGCATCTCCCCCCTTAAAGCAGCAGTCTTCCTCTCAGTGACTTTCTGTTGTCCAATTATTTATTATGAGAGATTTTTCAATCCCGTGTTTTTATTGATTTTTTTTAATTCGGCACTCACGTGGAGTTCAATTAATTAAGTCAAGGCTTATTCCAGGTTTCACCCTCTTTCCAGTAGCCTGGATTTGGTGGGGTTGCCCCTCAAGGTAATTACTTGTTCTCCCTGTTTTCTTTCGTGCCTCGTATACAAATCTGCGAGACAATAGTGTAAGAGGCCTGTGTTGAGATTTCATGGCGATCGGTTCACATCACGGTTGAACGACTAAATTTTGAATGGGCCCGTTTATTTTCGTAATGAAAAAAAAAAAAAAATATATATATATATATATATATATATATACACACACATGTAGAAAAAACATAATTAGCTTATGTTACAATAAACATAGGATATTCGAACAAACTGTTAATAAATAAATATGTGGTTTTTTTAATAACATCTCCGAATTTTGAATATTTATTATGGTCTGGAAGACCATTGAGATTTTTTTTTCTTGACGAAAAAAATACCTAAATATAAAACATATTTACATTTAAAACAATGCCACGGCGGCATAGATTTAATATATGTAGGTGTTTTTTTTGTTTCGAAGACACTTAAGAAAACGTACACTCTTGACTATATGTACGTATATAAGCTAATTATGTCTTTTTTTCTACATGTCGGAATGCCACATATGAATATTTTTTAAAGCTAATTGCGGAAAGTATTGTTTGAAGAAAACAAACATTTATATTCACAACGACGCTATGAATAAAAATCTTAAATATATAGTGACATATATATTATATATAAATGTACACACACATTCATATACTAAAGATATTTGTTCATCGTATTGTTATGAATATAAATATGTCGATATGTCTTTTTGGTCAAGAGTGTATGTTTTCTTAAGTATCTTCGAAAAAAAAACCCGTATATATACTAAATATATGCCTTCGTGGTATTGTTATAAATATAGATATGTTTTATATTTATGTCTTTTTTTACAATAAATATACAAAACTCGGAGATGTTGTAAAAAAACCATATACCTATTTATTGAGTTTGTTTGAATATCCCATGTTTATTATATATGTATATATGAATATACATTTTGAAATCTACTAAATGTAAGACCAGACTACGAAAGCAAATTCTCGAGTGAGAGCATTTATTTTTTATGATATATATACACTGATTACATTTCTTCATACTGCATCTTGGAATTCGAGATAAAAAGTACAAAAACCTAGAGGTTGAAGTTTGCATCCTTGGAATGCAATGGAAATGACTATTTCTGAATTCCTTTAATTTCTTTCGGCAGATTTCGCCTGCAAAAATTCCTCAACCATTTTTTAAGATACTCATTTCGCGATCTACAATTTTAATCTATTTAAAAGATATTTTATAATAATAAAAATGCGGGTAATAAAATGTAAAAAAGAACTCTCGTTGCGTTCCAACGATACCAACGTCAACACCATAAGAGTTAGAGACCGAATATTTACTCAGATCCGCAAGTCCGTGCTACAGGTGCGAAATTTTACGTCATTGGTCAATTTGCTTCTCTTCCAATCCGATTACTCTTTAATTCGGCGATACTGAGTGAAAACCCGACTGGATCTAAGAGGTACATAACCCCGAAACAATTATATAACATAATTGTTTCGGGGTTATGTACCTCTTAGATTCGCGCATGGACGAGTTGCCAGATGAGCCAGCCACAGGAATTTCGTCACAGCTCTTCGTTCCACATTTCCGTGCCAATATTTGACCGAGTTTCCTGCGTATCGCCATCGAGTGGTCTGCAAATTGTCACTTGGTAACTTGCGATGTAGACAAGTGGGTGAACGAGGGCAGCGAATTTCCGGTCCACTGTTGAATTCCACCATTCGCGCTGATGGCCAAGTTGCAGTTTGGACGATCCGGCACTCTTACGAAGTGCTCACTTTTTTCGAATAGGCGCACGCTAAATATATACACATTTTATATTCTGATTATTAACCTTTAACAAATTTTAAATATTTTCATTTTATCCTTTTTATATTTTGTATTTATTTTATAATTTTTTCTTTTTATAAATTCATATTGTTTTAATCTTTCTTTCTTTAATTCGTTGTAAAATCAAATGAAACAAATTTGGACTCATAACGAATTTAAATTAGTCGAATGAAACGCGAATGAAATTAAAAAAAGAAACTAAAGAGGCGGTACGATCTGTACGGAGGCCCGGCACCCTTACGAAGTGTTTCAGTTTTTTCGAAGAGTAGCTGAGTACACATTTCTTGCAATCTGATTTTTAAGCTTTTACATTTTTTAAATATTTTATAAATTATATTTTTGATAAAAAAATTATTTTTAATTAAACTAAAAACAGAAAAAAAGAAACAAAAAAAAAGTTTTTTTTTATCGATCTCTATTAACGCGGCTCGGCGAGTGCCGTTAGAAAATTGCGAATTCCCAGGATAAT
This sequence comes from Ophion obscuratus, assembly GCA_964007375.1. Classification (NCBI taxonomy): domain Eukaryota; kingdom Metazoa; phylum Arthropoda; class Insecta; order Hymenoptera; family Ichneumonidae; genus Ophion; species Ophion obscuratus. Next base: position 53,004,964 of record OZ023316.1, on the reverse strand, counting down.
TTCTTCCGAATATACACGAAACGAGACGATCGAATCTCGTGTTTATCTCTCATTGCTTCCTTTTTCCCCTGGTTCTCGTGAATATCGTAGGACCTTGCTTCAGAACCGATGGGAGAGAGGCTCTTTCTTAAAAACTTTCGGATGTTCGAGCCGATCCCAAAATGTTTATCGAGTCCCGAGCACTGATAACACGCCCCATAAATGGCATTGACGAGATCCTTTGGTGGATAAAACACGAAGGGTGGTAGGGAGAAAAGAGGCCACGAGAAGAGTGCGTAATTCGTTGGGGGCTTGTATCGCAACGTATGCTAAGGAAAATCTTTGACGAGAAGGAAGAACGAGGGTTAGGGCAATCTAGAAAGAAATCTTCGTAGTTGATGGGAAAGCGGCGCCCTTCAGAGAACACGCGCTCATCCTGTAAACGGAGAATCCCCCGGATCTCTGCGACCAAGTAGTAAAGACACGTGTATGGTCAGACACGTCGCAAAAATCATATGCCGTTGATAAGAATTTATATGTATATTTTTTACAACGTTCTTTCGTGTGCTTCAATAAAAAGGGAAGAATGTAACGAAGGAATGTTACTCATTATCCAAATATATCGAGGTTGTCCTCATTCTGAATTGAATCGTCGAATTAAATCGTAAACTTAAAGGCCTACTTGGGGTGGCACAAATTTGAGCTCTATTTTTTTTCCTTTTTCTCACCATCCAATTGTCTACTCCAAAGAAAGAAACAAATTGTCGCAGAAGCTGCGAGCGGTCAAAAAATATTCAGAGGTCGCTCAAGCCTCTCAAAAATTCAAATTTTCTTTAAAAAATCGATTTTTTTTTCGTGCACTTCTCACCCATGAATTTTACGCTATATAATGTTTTAATTAAGCTCGCGAAAGCTCCAGCTGGCCAATGAATATTCAGTGGTCGCTCATAACCTTCCAAATTTCCAATTGTCGCGAATTTTTTTTCTCTGCTCACTTATAACTTTAAAACTTTGTAAAATTTTCAAAACGATTAATTCTTTTTTTATTTAGAAACGGATTTTAAAAATTTACCTCACACTTCTAATCCGATAAACCGGGGAATCTGTAATGTTGTTTACGGACAAGAGCTTTAAAGAATTATTTTATGAGAACAAAGATTCTTGGGTTGGTAGTGTGAGGTAAATTTGAAAAATCCGTTTCTAAAGAAAAACGATTAATTATTTGAAAATTTTACAAATCGTCAAATTTATGAGTGACACGAGTAAAAAAATGGCGAAAATTGGAAATTTCGAAGCTCTTGAGCAACCACTAAATATTCATTGACCGGCTAGAGCTTCCGCAAGCTTAATTAAAAAATTATAAAGCGTAAAATTCCTGCGTGAGCAGTGAACAAAAAAATCAAGGTTTTAATAATAATTCGAATTTTTCGGAGGCTTGAGCGACCTTTTAATATTTTTTAACCGCTCGCAGCTTTCGCGACAATTTTTTTTCTTCTTCAAGGTATATAATTGGATGGTGAGAAAACGGAAAAAAATAGAGCTCAAATTTGTGCCACCCCAGCCTACAACCCATAGGCCCGGAAAAAATGGCGAAATACCGATTTTTTCTGGGAAACGGTTGGTGAAAAAGAAATGCATTTTTTTAACACCAAGGTACACATATTGAGAGCATTTTAAAAAATCACCAAAAAAATGCAGAAAAACAACGAAAACATGGCTGCCGGCAGATGATGACATTTTTTTCGCGACGTTTCGCGGTGGACACTCTCCAGCTTTAACGATTAATCCCAAGTCTAAAAACCAAACGGGTTATTCAAGTTAACAATAAATACGAGTCGTTGACGATCGTCAACGAGTCGATTAATTTTTTTTTTAATAACATGTCGACGAATTGCAACTCGAGCATACAAAATCTATAAAAGACGTCGTCATTTTTGCGTAACTATTGAAGAACGAAGATCGATTTTAGAAAGCTGAGATCGTCAACGACCTTTAAATGTTTCTCATCGTATCTCCTGTCAATTTGGAAACAAACCATCAAGTGGTTCTCGAGATATCGTGTCCACCGACTTTAAAAACAGTGTTTCGAAAAAAACGCGTTTAAAAATTAAAGTATGGCTATCGCTCACCCGGCCGACTGTTGGAAGCTGTAGTTCATTCAATTTTAGGAATATTTTAATGACATTTTCAGGTAGTATACCTAAAAGGTGTTACTATCGAATAAAAATATTTTTGGATAGTGCAACTTTTTTATCCACCTAGATGTAGCCCGTTAAATTTTTTCCAATTCTTTGCTCGAAAAAATCTATGAAGGAGGATATGTGATGAACGGTGATGTCAGATCTTTGAAATTTCCAGTATAACTTTGACGGAAGATCATTTCACGGCCGAGATGATAAATGAACCTTTTCGTAAATGAATGGGCAAAAGGGCCAAAAAATCCGAGTCTTCTTCCCTCTTATACCCATTTCTTTTTTTTTCTTCATCTTTTCGAAGCTTCCACGCCATAAAAGGATCTGAATAATGTCGCTTCGTAATTAGGTATAGAGACGCGATGGGTGCTGAAGACAGTGGCGTCTATAAAATAATCGCGTATCGCAAACTCGTTTTTTTTCTAGGTCACGAAATTTCCTCCTTGAGTCAATGAATGAGGTTTTGAATTTCATTCAAAAAGAGTCGCCGATGAGGTCACACACCTTTCCAATAAATAAAATATTAAAATCCTTAAGTTGGATCTGAAAATTTATTTATTTATTTTGAATCTTCAAATCAAATCCTTAAAATGCTTCAAAACTAATTCTGAAATACCCATTTTGGGCCTATTTTCAAAAATGATTAGCATCGTAACTTCAAAATCACAATAGCAAATGGTAGATATAATTCTAGAAAAAGTTTCAATCCCGCGTGAAGGAAATTCCACTCTGGACGTTGAGTCTTTTCTCAAGACGATCGAATGGAATTTATTCAAGGAGTGATTAATAACTGATATATTTATTAATATAAATAAATGAGATAATTAATTTGAATGAAGTAAAGAGTTAAATAGATTATTTTTTTACTAACTCCATAAAATAACTAAATTAATTAAATTAAATCTACTAAAGAATTAAATTAAATTTATTAAATGTTTAAATAATTATTACCTGATTTATTAATACTTGATTTTTTTCAATCCTTTTAATAGACCGCGCAAATTGATATAGACGTATTATCGGAACCCTTTTTTCGTATTGTTTCATTATGTCCGTTGCTCTTGATGTTCCACCATTTCCTTCCGCTCTCACGAGCGTTAATTATCACTATACTGTACAAGGCTCGTACTCTTTTACCGCTCAATATGGGATATTTTAACGAGATTTCTATTTTTAGAAGCAATAATATATATATATATATATATATATATATATATATATATATATATATATATACGAGTGAGGGAGCGAGCACGCGGAAGCGTCGTGCCTGGCTATGATATTCTCTTCATTCTATCCGTCCAAAGAGAATCGAATAGAACCCCAATACACACAGCGAATCAGGCAATAGTCAGCCAGAATAAACCACCAGGAACTTGAAACGGTCCAACCCTCCAATTTACCCCCGATATACATCGAAAAGTTATATAGCTTCGGAGTGTTATCGCGCGGATCGCGACCTATGTGCAACAATTTAGGGGAGACCATTGCCAATCGAACAGCTGTCCGTTTGTAATAAATATTCTCGTGAATTGCACGTTGAGCAATTGACAATTAACCGCATCGATACTGGTATCATGTGGGAATCCGCATGCTATCGATGACATCATTTTTTTTAACAAATCTTGAATAATTACTTCATAATTCTTACGAAAGCAAAAATATATTAAATGAAAGAATTTTTTTTTCGGAATATTGATAATAGATTTGGAAAGTTATTCTTTCGGCTCCTTCAATATTGATAATATTGATAATAAATAAGCCAAGAAATTATGTTCTCGGCTTCTGTAATATTAATAATAAATCCGAAAAATAACTTTTGTGGTTTCCTGAAGATTGGTAATAAATTTCGGAAATAATTTTTTTGGCCTTCGAAATAGTGATATCAAATTGCCTACATTTTTTTAATTGGACGTTTATTGAACACTTTCAGGCCTGTATTGCTAAAAACCTGCGACTGGTAAAACGCAGCGGAATTAAAAAATTGTGGATTTTCTAACGCGTATTGAAACATATTATAGGGAAAAGAATTCTTTACGATCACAACATTAACATTCATCATTTTCCAATGCAAAAAAGTATTTTTATGCTAAAAGAATTGACAAATATAATATAATAAATTCCGTAAATGAATTTCCTGGTGTCCTAAATGTTGGCAATCAATTCACTGCCCTTCTTCAATGCGGTTTTTACTGAATATTTTCATAAACGTATTACTCGACTGGAAAATCTTTGTGGGGTTTGAATACTCCGTAATTTTGTGAGAATGACTATGATCGTGTGAATTGCAAAGCAAAAAAATCCCATTAAATACTAACATCCAAATTAACCATATTAAATGACGGGTTGTTGAGACCACTAGCCTTTATTTTTAGTCTGGACAACTGGCATTCTGTTTCTGCAAACATTTTTCCAAAAACGATTTTTCAGTTTGACAAGATTATTATTTACTTTTCTTCCGAATTATTATTAGTTAATTATTGACCAATTATTAGATAATGCTTCCGAATTATTATTAGTCAATTATTGACCAATTATAAGAAAACTCTCCCGAATTATTATTAGTAAATTATTGACCAATTATTAGAAAACTCTTACGAATTGTTATTAGTCAATTATTGGCCAATTATTAGACAATTCTTCTGAATTTATATTAGTCAACAAAATTTGTTTTAATTATTTAAGTGCGACCGTTTGTTTCAGGAGATCATTAATGGGAACTTGATCTCCTGTAATTAAGGGACTTTAACCAAGTTACAATAATTATTTTAATTTTTTCGCTGCCCCTTCTTGAAGGGAATTGAAGGGAAATATTTTCCCTTCAATTTGCAGCTTCTTCGATTACATATTGTACGATAACAATTGATTGCGTATTCGAACGAAAAATAAGGGCAAACAACCCTTGCCTTAAAAAAAAACAACGAAAAAGCCTTTTTGTAAGCAAAAAAAATGACAAAAAATCCGCTCCCTACCAAAAAAATTAAAAATCCTCTTCCCAAGAAACATGAAAAATCGTTTCCCTAAAAAAATTAAAAAGCCTTCCCCTCAAAAAATAGCGCAAAAACTTCTCCCCCAAAATATTAAGAATCGTCCCGAAAGCAGAAAGCACAACTTATTCTCCCTCTCGAGGCCCGTCCTACAATAATCATCGACCTCTTTATTTTTCAGTTCCACGCACGAGGCAGCAATAAAAGCTGATCTTCAAGGAAGTTCCTCCCGGCAAAGAAAGGGAGAGGAAAAGAGCCAAGGATCCAAAAGCAACCGTACGAAAATAGGGAGAGAAGACGATAAAAAAAGAAGCTGCGAAACACGCGAGATAGTTAACTACCAGCTCATCGTGGTTGGTGTCGGTATACGTAACTCCATCTGGAACGATTCTAGTCACGTGACAGTTGACTGAGAGACGGAGAAATAAAGCTTCTCATGGCAAGTTGCCACAGGAACGAGGAAATGAAAAGCCGACCGCGCTCATTCGCCGAGTACTTTGGGATGTAAAAAAAAGCAGCAGCGGAAAAAAAACCCAAACAAACTGAGAACAACGAAGAGGAATGAAAAAGGGAGTGGATAGCGGTGAGAGGAGAATGCGAAGCTATGAGCCACAATGAAAAGCTGCGTTCGTCCTTATGCCACGAAGAGAAAGGAAAAAGATTCTCGTGTGTAACGAGACAAACACAGAGGGAGAGACTCGGCTGGTTTTATTGTCAAACAAATGTTAGCCTGTCTTCCTCGTCCTGTGGAAGCGCGCAAAGAAATTGGAATCCTACCTGATCCCGTCGGTCTCCCAAGGATTCGAGAGTTCGACGAATTTTCGAGGGGAAACGTGTCAACGGGAAAATTTGTCTTTTGGCTGGAGAATTGACGACAGTCTCGACAACGAACCACCACGTAAGTTTGGAGAATTAATCTCCGTAGTCTACGTCGGGGTAGAGCAACATTGGGGTGAATGGTGCCTCCATCGAACCAGTTACGTGATTTTTACGAGAAAAACTTCAGCTCGGGCAGCCTTCTTAATCTTACGTCGGCCACATTCCTTCTCAACAACTCGCTCGATTTTTCATCGACTGGTGGTCCTGCTGGTGGAGAATTGCCTCCCACCAGATCGATCGCGGCTCGATCAATCAAGCTCCTAACGACGGATCAGCCGATGCTCTTTGCCCCGCCGTATGTCCATCATCACGACTGTTCCGATATTCCGCGCACGCGAAACTCCGGACCCAACCTTTGAAATTCGTTTTCTTCTTTGCACGGATCCGGTCAGATGATAGGAACCCTGGATTCAATGGGAATACCTTGATTGGAGAATCCGTAATTTATTGATTCAAGAGACTCGAGCATGACACGATTGTCGGTACAAGGTGTGGCCTAACTTTCGGTATTGCCAAACTTCCATCAACTTTCTCTTTGGATGCGGGAGTCATCGTACAGGTTACATGTATGCAGACATGTGTGCATCCTATGCAGTGCCCATCAGGAACTATCAGCAGATTCGATGACATTGAGGACTACGTTGGAAATGGTAGGCCAATCTCGTTAGAGTTACCGTATGGCCGATAGGCTAGGACGATATCCTTGAATTGAAGCCATTCAGTAGCATAGTCGCGCTAAGGGATTGCACTTGCCGAAAGTTAGAGAAAGTATCAAGCTGAAGCTTCGGACACAGAAGAACGTTCGTGTAGGAAACTGTTCAGTAGAAATATATCGATTCTTCTTTGGATGATTGGCCAAGTGACATTGCTGATAGCAAGTCACTTGAATTCTTCAAGTCGCATTGTTGACAGCAAGTGATGGCTAGACAATGGTCAAAGTGAAATAGTTGAGATCAAGTGACTGCTAAATGATTTCCCAAGTAACATAGTGAAGTTCAAGTAACTGCTGAAACGACTGTCCAAATGAGACTGTATACATCAAGTGACTACTAAACGATTATCCAAGTGGGATGCCGAGCAGGTGATTGCTGAATGATTGTCCAAGTGACTAGTGAACGTCCCTCCAAGTGACATTATCTACATCAAGTGACTGCTCAACGATTGCCAAATCGTTCGCAGTGATTGACTGCTGACTGTCCTTTCCAAAATGAACATCACGAACCAAGTGAGTCTACTGTACGGTCCATAAAAAAAGGAAACGATCAAACACTCTTAACGACCATCCAGAAGTGTTTTTCGGATATGGCGGTTGTCCTGAAGTGCGAGCCTGTTGCGTGATAGAAGATTCAAGACTCTTGCGCGGCAGAGACGCGAAACAACATTTTCCTGAGCATGTAAGTGCCTCAGGTGACACGGGGCTCTGCCCCGAGCAGTAGATTCGATTGGGAACGGAAAGTGGATTCGTGGAATGCAAAAGTGACATAGGCGCGCGTTAAAGTTTGAGGTAAACTTTTGAGTCTGCCATCGCTGAGGAGACGCAAGTTGAGGGAGCAGGTTATGTGGGAAATTAGGGTTGTGAAAAGATGAGTTGACAGCCTGATAGCAATTATAATAGGCTGATAGTAATGATGATAGCTTGATAGCTATGCTGAGAGCCTGATAACAACGCTGATGACAATGCTCAGAGGCTGATAAAAATGCTGATAGGAATGCTGATGGCCTAATAGCAATGATGCCAAAGTAGTGAGCAGTTTCATGCCGAGTAGAGCAAAGTGTCAACCGCTCGTTGGACCAAGATTTGAGCTAAGTCGACTAGGAAGAATCAAGAACTTCGAAGACTACAATCAGCTGATGATTAGATAGGAACTCTCCCCGTTGAGTAAACGAGAGTTTTAGCTCGAGAAGAGGGATAGAACAGCGAAGTAGAGGCCGAAAATCTGCCTGTTCGTCACTGCCAAAAGGGCAAATTGCCGTGGCAACAAGACGCGGACAAAAATCGTGATGCAGTCACTCGAGGAGCTCTACTCCCTGACAGCTTATTCGTTGAACTCGAGCACTGAATGGTACGAAAACTTTACCAACGGAAACAACACGAATCTGACCGACAGCCAGATCGGCAATCAATTCATTCTACCATGGTGGCGTCAAATGATATGGACAGTTCTGTTCGTCGGAATGATAGCTGTCGCGACAGGTGGCAATCTCATTGTCATATGGATCGTAATGGCGCACAAGAGGATGCGAACAGTGACGAATTATTTTTTGGTCAATCTTAGCATCGCTGATGCTATGGTGTCGACCCTAAATGTCACCTTCAACTACACTTACATGCTGAACAGCCACTGGACTTTTGGTAATCTTTACTGCAAGATCAGCCAATTCATCGCCGTGCTCACCATATGCGCCAGCGTTTTCACCCTCATGGCCATCTCCATCGACAGGTGAGATTACCACTAACTCGTATGCTATATATATTTTTTTTTCTCAATACTTCTGGTTTGGAGAACTCATCAAAGATCATGTTCATTAATATAACACTTTTGAACGTTTGAACCACTTTTGCCTATGATTTAGCTGTATTACAGCTGCATTTTAGCTGGCATATGTGTAGATATGAACTTCAGAACAGAAGCGATTTTTTTTGTTGAGTCTTTTGGAGTTTTCCGTGGACGTGGATTAACAATCTAACTGGACATAAGAAATAAGTGTGCGTGTGTGTATATATCCAGGGTGTCCCTCTTGTCTCTGTCACCCGAAATAACTCGGCAATTATCGATGTCACAAAAAAATGTTCCAGACAAAAGTTGTACGGTGTGAAGGGGGCCGTCAAATGCGACCAATTTTTTTCATTTCGGTGGAGGCGCTGACGCACAGCGAAGGTCATCTTCACTTTATTTAAATTTCATCATACATTTTTTTAACCATTTTGTGGAGCACCTCAAGTCGCATAAGCAACATTAGGGGGCCAAAGCCGTTCAAGGTCATTCAAGGTCATATCGATTATATAAATCTAAATATCTCGGATCATTACCGAATATTTGGCAGTGATCCGAGATATTTAGATTTGTATTTTATTTCAATAGGTGACCTTGAATGGCCTTGAACGACTTTGACCCCCTAATGTTTTTACAGGGCTACTGATTACTGGTCACGATTCCCTGAAAGGGTTACCGGAGATGTTTTTCACCATCAAATAATGCAGTATGGCTTTATGTAAAAGTAAACCGTTTTTAAGATATTCTTTTTTTACGTGAGGGGTAGGCAAGTTTAAATATTAATGTTTAAACACTGGTATGGAATCAAACTTTTGTTATTATTTGTGGCTTGAGGACACAGTAGCGAAGATCAGTAAAATACTGCGTATTGGTCACGATCCCGTGAAAGGGTTGCGGGCCATGTTTTTCGCCAACAAATAACGCAGTAATGCTTTATTGAGAGCATGTATTGAATATGAGATATTACTTTGGTATCAAACTTCTTTTTAATTATTTGTGGCTTGAGGACACAGCAGCAAAACATTATCATCAATAAAATAAAAACAATTATTAGACTTGCAGAGTTTTGGACACATAATTAAAAAACGTTTGCAGATTATTCGCATTTTATTGTTTATAAATCTTTATTCTTGTGTCCTCAGACTATGAATAATAAAAATGTTTGATTCCATATAATAGTTTTTTTTAATTACTTTTCAAAGTCAAAGAAAATGGTTTACTTTTGCATAAACCATTACTAGGTTATTTGATAGCGGTAAACATGTCCAACCTGTAACCTGTTTTGTTGTCGTAGATTTGCCTTAAAAATGACCAAAACCAAATAGACCTGTGAAGATTGATTTTAGACGAAAAAGTCAGAAACAAAGTTTCAGTTGTTTGTGAATGTCTACATGTTGGTAGCCTTAGATTTTTTTCAACTTATCAATCTGATTTCAAGGTCACTTCCACTTTTTTAAAGGAATACCTCTTTCTTAATTGATCACGCAGGCAGAGCACGAACAAAATAAAACACATTACCTACAATGTCATGACCAGGGGATAACCGTGAAGTACCGAAAAATCAAACCAAGCGAAAAGGCGGTGGCTCGTGTTTATTTATTCATTGGCACACTGATTTTCAAGAATACTTTTAAAATAAACTACAAGCAATTTTCCGAAAACAGATCTTCCGAGGGGACTATTCAGCGGAATTTTCATCAATAGCTCTATGCAAATCACATTACTATAGGGTCTGTACGAAAACTTTTGAGCACTGGAGAACTAAGCATCACTGAAAAGGGTGCTTCGAGCAAAAAAAAAGCCAAACCACCCTGTTTTCTATCGTGTATTCCGTGAAAACGACGTGGAATATTTTCATGTTCACCGTCACCGTATCACCAATACCGCCATTTACGGTCCCTGTAAAGGCGGGGACAATACCACATTCCGCCACTGTATTTACGTCGAGCAATGTCAGATTTGTAAATTCGCTCACAAAATCCGATACCGACACAATAACGGCGAAATCTACGAAACGAAACAATCCTCTTTCGCTGACGGTTCCATTCCTCGATTCCCATTCGGACTTCATATACTCGATGGAAATTTGAACCCCGATCGAATATAGTCGAGGGAAAATTGAGAGAATAAATAACTCACCGGAGAGAGAACGACCTTTCCGTCGAAAGAGAAAAAAAAAGAATAAAAAAAAAGGAAAAAGTAGAAAAATAAATAAAAGGCACGAAAAAAGCAAAATCGATTTCGTTGCAGTAATCGGTCTTATGAAATTGAAAAACAAAAATGTCGATATCGGATATACGTGCGATGGTTCGCCGGACCAGGATCCCTCCCGGCCATCGTTGAGGGAAACGATATCCATCATAAAGTTCTACGGGCCGAGCGAGAGCGTGTGATAGGGTCTGCGGTCGCTTTGAACTCGTGTTCGTTGGTCACCGAGATCGACCGGTTCTGAAATTACCGGCTGACCCTGGCAAGCCTCAAAATCATGTGGAAAATACCTCAGGATCCGTCAGCGATACCCGTTTGGTTATTACGACTGGACCGTCCCATCACCGCGTCCCGGTTGTTCGTACCATGAAAAATAAATGATGTTGATCACTCTTCTGGCAGATAGGGCTTGACACTTCACTCAAATTTTGCGTTTTTGAAATCGTCAAGCTTTGGGAAGATTAACGTCCAAACTTTCCTACCAGTCGCAATAACCTGTTGCCAATCGTCAGTAGTAACTATCAATGAGGAATTTTAAGCAGTCGGAACATTTTTGTTCAAGTGATTTAGGCTTTTGTAAGCTTGTAATTTTTTTTAGGGAATTATTTCTATCGCTAATGAACGAAGGTAATTTATTAAACTGGATTTATTCGAAATGTGCTAGTTCTGTGAATTAATGAATTTACTTAGAGAATTCTCCAAAGTTGAATAGTTTGCAGAACTTAATTCACGGAATAAGTAATTTATGAAATTCAATACATACAAGAAATCATGTGTACAGGGCTTAATCTATGGAAGAATTAATTTATAGGACTTAATTCATGTAAACATTTTGTAAGACTCAATTTATTAAACTCAATTTATAGACTTCATTATTTATCAAGCTTAATTCATAAACAAAATAATTTATGAGACTCAATTTGTAAAGCTTAATTCATGGGCTAAGTATTTTTAGGATTTAATTTACAAAAAAAATAATCTACAGAATTTCGATTATCAAAGAATTAGTTTATGTAACTTAATTCACAAAAAAAATTAATTCATAGACTTTTAATAGTTATCATTTATAGAACCTAATTAATGAAAAAATAATAGAATCCTTCTCGATTTATGGAACATGATTCTTGGACGAATCATTTTATTAAATTTAATCTATAGAAACATTTATTGACAGGATTTTGATTATAGCAAAATTAATTTATGTAACTTCCCTCATGAGTACAATAATTTATGCGACTCAATTTATGGAACTTGATAGGAACATCAATTTCTAGAACTATTTTGATGAAACTTAATCCCAGCAAGAATCAATTTTCAGAATTATTCTTTTCAGAACTTCCATTCACCAAATAATTATCAAAAATACCTTATATATATATATATATATATATATATATATATATATATATATATATATATATTATATTGCTCATATAAAAAAAAGAATCAACTAGTACAATTTTCTACAATTACGTGCCTCAATTTTCGACATCGAACAAACCCTCATTTTTCCATACCAAAAGTGCTCCATATTATCTTCCGCCCCCATGAGTTCAGCGAATACAGTTCGCTAGGTTATTCCACCCCTTTGGCCCTCCCAGGAGAATGAAAAGCGCTAAGACTTTTATGATATGGGGCTGTACGTGTACCATCCCAAGATCAACAGACCGGCGACAATTTCGCGCACCGTCTCCAGAATTTCTTCTCCAAATTCTCCAAAATCTTGGTCAACGAGAATCCTCGGAACGAGTGGACTTTTGGTCACGCATGTAGGAGAACGCGTTGCATGGAGACCGAAGAATCCGAGGACACAGGGAAAAGAAAATTGCAGAGTATATCGCGCCAGTGGACAAGGGATTTCATTAGAGTACCGTCAATGTCGTGGAGGTTAGTGCGCGTGACACCGCCTGGCGGTGGCGTCCTGGAAGCTCGCGCGTATAGAAATACCCCAGTAACAAATGGAAATTGGCTGGTGCGGAAGTGGGCGCGAGTGCTGTCCAGACTGGAAGGAAGGCAGTAACGAGAGGATCCAGAGCAGGCAAAATTCATTCTCATTCCCGCTTGTCAGCCCTATCTTCCTTTGTTAATCTATCGCTTTTTCTCCGACCACGCGCGCGCTTCTTTCACTATGCATCGACGATAATGGAATCATCTCCCATCGGGACGTTCTCGTACTCTCTCTCTCTCTCTCTCTCTCTCTCTCTCTCTCTCTCTCTCTCTCTCTCTCTCTCTCTCTCTCTCTCTCTCTCTCTCTCTCTCTCTCTCTCTCTCTCTCTCTCTCTTCTCTCTCGCGCCAGTACGAACGTACAGTCGTACGAACACAAGATCCACCGGATAATTGTCCCGGATTTCCGGTCTGCGAGTATCGAGAGCCCCGGAGCGATGTGCTCCCAGGGTGCTTAAAAAAAAATTAAAAAATCAGGCACCAAACAACTGTCACGGTCACGGTTGTGCCCTGGTTCATACCCAGTCCGAAAAAAAACTCGTACACATCTGTATCTTGCTGAGCGCGTCATTAAGGGCCTATATCTGTGTGAACGCTGAAAATTTGGGTGATTTTCGGAATTTTTTTGGAAGAAAAGTACGCAATCAAATATTTCGGGAAAATAAGAATATATTTGGCTATATTTGACCTATATTACATAATTTTTTCATAGAAAAATATTGAGATCCAAGCGACTTATGCGCTGCCTTCGGAGGCGCCAAAAAAAAGTTCCTTTACTGCTGACATGATTCCGGCCGATTGACTAGCTGAAACCGAAAAAGGAAAAAATGTCATTAAACTGGAAGGTATTTCCTGTACAATGACGTAGGATTTTCGAAAAATATCTAAATGTAACAAAACGGCGTAGTTATGAGCAAAAGTCTGTTTTTTTGCCTATAAAATGGTCGTTTTTTGTTAATGCCAAATCGTCAATTTTTATCCAATCAAAAATATCCTACGTCATTGTAGAGTAAATACATTCAAGAGTGCTCAGTTCAATGTTCAAGTCCATCGGATAATTGCTCTTTGAGTTACAATGTCAGCAAATTTGAAAAATCTCATTTAGAGAAAAACGCGTTTAAAGATTTAACTATCGATTTTTGCAAGATAAAATGATTAGAGATAGGGCCTTGAAATTTTTACAGGATATTCTTCAAAGTATAAACTGTTGAAAAATGCAAAAAAAAAACGATTTTTTAAAAGTCCCACACTTGCATAGCCCCTTGAAAAATTGAAGTAAAACTCAAATACCAGGTGTGTAAGTATGAAACCGGAATTTGCCCATAGGTGGCGCTAGATGTCGATGCAGTTACCGACACATCACGTCAGCGGTGTCTTGTTATTGTATTGATATCCGACAAAGATTTCCAACTCACAATAACACGAGTTTCATTCAGTAGCATTAGTTTATTAGAGATAAACATGTCGAGTTTTGTGCCAACAAATTACGATTTGCCGACAGCACTACTTTTCTGTTTTCATCTGAAGAAAACCGCAGCCGAATCGCATCGAATGCTTGTGGAGGCGTTTGGTGAGCATGCTCTCGGTAACACACAGTGTTTCGAGTGGTTCAAATGGTTCAAAAGTGGCGATTTTGACGTGAGGAACGAAAAACGTGGAAGACCACCGAAAAAGTTTGAAGACGCTGACCTGCAAGCCTTGTTGGACGAAGACGACGCTCAAACACAACAACAACTGGCGGATGTACCTACGGTAATGATATGATACTTTGTATCATATCATTACAATAAACGTGTTTTTTCTGTACAAAAATTCCGGTTTCATACTTACACAACTGGTACTTGGACAAAGTTTGCGAATCAATCTGTAATTTATTGACGAAGTCTATTCAACAAATACCAATAGTCATCAATATTTGACACTTAGCGTCATCGGGATTCATCTGAAAATAAAACCAACGGAAATTTTTCGTTCATTAACACTCATACCCAGAATATGAACCAAGAAAAAGTGAGAAACGTTAAAAGTCGATGAAATGGTACGCTATGAAACAAAAAGATTTAATTTTCCGAAAAAAGCTACATTTAGCAATAAAAATATATATATATTTAATTTTCAAAAACATTTAGGCTCATGTTTTAGATAATAAGGTTAGAAAGATTTATACCAAATTTCATCGGAATTGGTCGATTAGGTTTTTAGCTATACATCACGCTAGTTTAAAAAATGCAGTTTAGAAGACAGTGCCATACCTCCGCCATTTTTAAAGATTGATAAAAGAAAATACCACGTAAGAGCCAAAAGTGGTAATAAAATATACCCTAAGTCTCAAAAACGGCGAAGAAATCTTTCCTTTTGAAAAAAATCATGAGAATCAGCATTTTTTTCTTTGCCTAAAGGTATTACCCCCCTTAAGCCAGCGCAGACTTTTCCGTCCGTGAGGCCCGGGATATACATGTATCGTTATGATAATACATCAGGAACTTGTATAAACGGACACGGATGGTAGATGAAACGAGAACGAGAATTGCGGAATCTACCCGTCCTGATTTGCTCATTCAACACTGAGATTTATTATCGTCATCGTCGTGTCCTCTTCGGCGTCTGGTGTGCCCGCTTTTCTCTTGTAATAGACCGGATATCGAGTGAGAGGGAAAACTCTGTGCCAAACCGGATATACGCTTCTGTTCTTGGTTTCTCGCACCCTTTATCCTCATCCATTTTACGTACTCTCTCTCGGCTATAATACTTTTATTGTGTGAATGAATTCGTTCGTGATAGAATTTAATCAAGCGACGTAATGTTTGTAGATTTTACCATTCAGCGTGTGTTATTGGTCGAATGAATTGTCACTTCCGAATATTGTAGTTGGCGGATTGAGTTGAGTTTTTCATACCTTGAAACACGCCCAAAAAGGATGGAGGGAGGGTGGAAACAAATTGGGTTGATTTTAGGAACATTTTTTTTTAATTATTTTTCTTCGATCCACATATTGAAACTACTGAAATGATGCTCCTTAATTACGACGAAAATTGTAAAAGTTTTATGTCCGTCTCGATATTCTTCTATATATAAAAAAAATTATTACTACAAAACGTTGCAACGTTCATCTGAAGAGAATTCAATTTTTTGTTCCAATTATTGGTGATCCTCCCCCCCCCCCCGCCAGCCGTTAAACTTGCTCCAGTCACCAATTGTTGTTTAAAAAAGCCCTCACCATTCGAGGATAGGATCTTTTTATTTATGGATTGAGAAAAAAAATAAGTAGTTCGAATTTCTCATATTGTGTATTAGAAAAACAGCCAGATTCGAATTGCACAAAAAACAAACGACATTAACTGATCAATACCGATTTGGACACGCGAAAATTACGTGCCCTTTGATTTTTGGATGTCCTGGAATCACAAGAGTTCAATTTTTTTAGGATTTAGAAATCATTTACAGATAACAAGAGTTTTAGAATCAGAAGATAAAAAACTGCAAGCGATTTTCTGATTCAAGATATACAAGATAGAAAAATATTTGATTATTAAATCAATCATGGGAACAATTCATTAAAATGTTGATATACTGAAACGACAAACACAACAAGGACAACAGTAGCAATCATAATATAATAATAATGTACTTGTATAATAATCATTATATAATAGCGTAACAGTCTAATCATAATAACAATAAGATTATAACAATAGCAAAGATATAATACCATAATGATCTAATGATTATGACAATAATAGTATTTTAATAATAAACATTTGGTAACATAATAGTTTGATAATAATAATAATAATAATAATAATAGTATAGTAATAATAACAATAATAATATCATACCATTATAAACTAAAAATAATATTAATAATAATAATAATGATCTAACAACATAATAACCGAAAAATAACAACATTAACATATTAATAATAACGATAACAATTGAATACTGGTGATCTCACAATAATGATAAAAAATAATTAATTGGTAATCATTTTTCATGATCGCCTGCAGACACTCACATTGTATTTTGTGAATAGTAAAAAGCAGCACAATCCTCGTGAGGAATTCTATAATTTTTCGCGTACTCCGCATCACTCATGAGAAGGACTTAACACGTAGAAAGAATTTTACGTCGATATAAAAGAGGAGCTTACAGATCGTAAATAGCTTGCGCGCGCGTGGAAAATCGTGCGGAGATTTCTTCGTTCGAGTCATGTTTTTTTGTTTTTTTTTTCTTGCATCGACTCGACGTATTCTAGTTCCCACGCGTTTAGGAGAAAGAAAAAGCTTCGCAGACGCTTATATAGAGCTTGCGCTGTAAGACCAGTGCCAAGAGAGAGAGAGATACCGAAGCTTTGGTACTTACACACGTATCTACGAGAGACAGGACGAGTCTCTCTGCAAAGTCTCGTCCTGCGAGCTTTTCTCGCCCTTGCGCCTGCAGCTCACTCTATCGACCCCCCTCCTCTCTCTCTCTCTCTCTCTCTCTCTCTCTCTCTCTCTCTCATCATGAGAGCGGACACCGCTCTGGGGCTTCCATTTTCCGTGAGTGCCGAACCATTCGCCGAGTGGAAACGCCGAGAAGTGGAAAAGAGGATCCCCTTCGCAAGCTCTCGAAGGAATCGAAGTCGCTGACTTTGCTCCGCGGCCGCCGCGAGCTTTTCCTCGAGCTTGCGACCACTGTACCGAGCACGGGTGAAAAGATCGGCGGGGGAGGGGACTCGCGAGTCAGGGATTATCACTCTTGTTTTTCTTTCCGTTTCCCTCAGACTCGTCGCCCATTTTATTTGCTCTGTAATACCACGTGAAGAGAATCTCTGATATCGGCTATTTACGAATCGGGTTTTTTGTTCGTTTTTTTTTTTTCGTCTTCTGTCTACGATTTCGCCAGAGTATATGTTGGACACTCTCGCAGGCTTGCAATGCGAGTTTTATAGCTTTTGTACTTTTGTTGCCACGAGCTTTGTTGGTAATGCTGTTTCCATGAATTGGCATCCGTCTTATGCCAGTCTGACTGTGGTCATTTTTTTTATTCCGTCGCCTATGACCTTGGTCAATTTTTTTTTATTCCGTCGCCTATGACCTTGGTCAATTTTTTTTTATTCCGTCGCCTATGACCTTGGTCAATTTTTTTTTTGAGGATCACATTCTTTTCGGAATATTGGCAATACTACTGATGATCAATTATTTTGGTATTATCTTTTCGATGGCAATGTTGTAGCTGCAAGCCCCTTCAACCCTTCGAGCACACAGGGGGGCCATTTTGGCCCTAACAAGGGGAAGCAACACGCGCTGCTTCGACGTCAACCACATTTTGCCAAAACAATAATTTTTTCGTTGACAATCTAGATGCGCAGCCTTGCGGATGAATAAGTACAAATAAAAAGAGATATTATTTTTTCGTAATGATCTAGGTGTACAGCCTTAAGGATGAATCAAATGGAAAAACCATGTGTTTATGTTCTGATCAATAATTATTATATATTAAAAGGTACATAGATGCTAAGAAATTTAAAGCCAAAAATAGCTTGGGGTCAATCAGACCCCATGTGTATGTTGGCATTCCTGTCGTATCTCCTCGTCGGTTAAAGCCTTAGGCCACAATAACGGGTATAAAATCATGTGCGAATTTAACATTTTTTTTGTATGAAAAAGCGATTCACTCATAAAATTAATTACACATTTATTTAGTATGAATATCAAGCTGTTAGAAAATATTTTTCTTTTTTTTTCGATGTACAAAATGGCCGACTAGTCGAAACTTCTCGAAACAGCTTTTTTCCAATTGCCGTGACAAATAACTTTAACAATTTTCACTCGATTTACTTCAAATTTTTAAGTTGTGTTCCTAATTGCATATCGCAGAGAAGTACGTACGAAATTTCTGATTAATCGAAAACTTTTCATTTTATGAGCAATTATAACGAAATTTTTCACTGAAAATTCACTTCTTAAGTTCAAATACGTACAACTTTGGAATAAAACAATATTTTTTTAATTCCGTACGTACTTCTCAAGGTATTCTGATGTAAATTGACGAGAATTTTTGTACATCGAATCGTACATCGTACGAATTTGTACATTTCGTACACCGAAAAAAAATGATTTCCTAACAGCTTGATATTCATATTAAATAGATGTGTAATTAATTTTATGAGCGAAACACTTTTTCATACGAAAAAAAATTGTTAAATTCGCACATGACTTTATACCCGTTACTGTGGCCTAAGGCCTTAATTGTAACGCAGTATTATAGTGATAATACTGCTAGCACTCTCATTTCATTGAAGGACCAATACTAACATTTACTTATGGATCATCAAAACGAAAATAGCACAAGTATAATTAACATACAATCAACATCTTCTTTGATTGACCCATTATAATAATTATGATCGTTACTAGTATGAATATTTAGTCATTTGTAATTATAATTATGGCACTGCTACTGTAATAATATTCTCTCATCAAAGCCCAGTATTACAATTATAAGAGCGTTGGTAATTAATTTAAGGTAGTGCTATTATTGACATATAACTTTTTATAATTATAGTTATAAGAGTACTAATACTTATATTGAATGTACGAAAATTAGACGATTACTAATTATAATAACGTTAGCACTGCAGTTGTAATCACGTTCAATTGAAACTCAATATCGTAATTATGTTTGAACTAGAGTTGATTTTTAACAATAGTACTAGTAAGCAGTAAATGTAAAATAACGAAATAAAAAAATAACCCAATACTAAAATACTAAAATAACAAAGTAACAAAATAGCAAAATAACAAAATAACAGAATAACAAAATAACAAAATAACAAAATAACAAAATAACAACACAACAACTTAACAATATAAAAAAATAACACCACAACACTCCAATTACAATGACCTAGGAAAAAGTGCTGGAGTTTAAACGAACGTAAAATGCGTAAAAAAAATAACGTCGAATGTAAATGTTCTTGTATCTCACTCAAACTGCAAAGTGATCGGTCCCATAAAAAAATCTCGTTACCATATCCGATACAACGTGCTTAAAGCCGAGCTGTCGTTCTTCACGTACAGTTTCGAATCTGCCTTAAAGCTATCTATCAAAATGTCATTATCGTTCCCTCATCTACCACGAGCACTCAATCTTTTATCCATCGCCCATCACCTTCTGCGTAAAATAATTCCCACTCAATTCCGCATGCAAATTTCAATAATTTATTCGTGCCGTCGATGTCGACGACGTTCGTTGTTATTTTTTTTTGTTCACATCCATCGAATGCTCGAATGTCCTCTCTTCAATACGCCCGAATAGTTACAGTTCTATCGTACGTGTACCGAATGTAAGATACGAAGGGCCGACCGGCCATTTATTTATTCTCGTTCGGTAGCGAAGTTCGTGACAAGACCGTTTCGAAGTTTTTGCGGACCGCAGCGATTTATAGGGAATTTTAAGTACGATTTGTTACTTTTTCGGAACGTTTCATTTCTCGAGGGGGCAATACTGAATGGTCCTCTCCCGGGACAAATAATTCCTGTTTTTTTTTTCTCTATGAGTGTAATCCGCGTAATGGGCGTCAATGAGGATTTGTAGGGTAGTACGGTTGGAACGAGGAAATGTAGTTACGTTCGCCAGGTGTGCTCGTGTGTTGCAATAAGAAGCCTATTTTCAAACTGCATTTTTATTTATTTATTCAATATTAATAACAATAATAATAATGAAAATAAAAGTGCTAATATCTAGAAAAATAATGATAATAATACAAATGGAAATCATGATTGCTGAAAAATGATTATCGTAAAATTATTATTATTTCTGTAGCAATAATAATTATCATCTTAATACTAATAAAAATAAGATTAGGAAGAATAATGGTAATAGTAGTGATTATTTTAATGTTGATAATTATAGCAATAATGATAAAAATAATATAAGTAATTGGGAGTAATAATTACAATCATCAATTTAATAAGCAATCGTTTATTCAATCGAAAAAAATTTGAATAATATTTATAATAGTCGTAATGACATTATCAATGAGAATTATTCTGACAATAGTTGTGGCGAAGATTAACATGATGATAATAGTACCATTTGCTAAACTGAAAACTAAATACCAGAAGGGAAAAGGGTCAAGGCAATTAGAAGGTCCCAAAGAACCTTTTTTTCGCGAATTTTTATAGAAGGGAAAAAACGAGTGAGCTCAGTAAACATTGAGGTATCTTTTCGTGTATATTTGAAATGTGTAAAAAATGGTTCAACATGAAACAATGAAGGACTGCAAATTTATCAGCCTATTCCATGTGCGACTTGCCACTGCAGTCCCCAATTGGCGGGATAGATGCAGCTCGTAATTCTTGACTGAACCAAATAAACCAATAAAATTTTCAATTGTCATATATTTTTCTTCTGGGTGAACTAAAAAAAGCTGACAAATCGTGGAGTTACATCTTGTTTCAGGTTTGAAAAAGAATGTATTTAAGGGGTTACGCCACAGTAAGGGGTATAAAATCATGTGCGAATTTAACATTTTTTTCGTATGAAAAAGTGATTCACTCCTAAAATTAATTACACATCTATTTAGTATGAATATCAAGCTGTTAGAAAAAATATATATATATATTTTTTTCGATGTACAAAATGGCCAACCCCTAATATTTTCTTTTTTTATCTTTTTTTTAAACGCTCCGCGGCGTGACATGTAGCATCCACAATTTTTTACCTAGAACAAGAAACAAAAATTCTCGTCAATCTACATTAGAATACCTAGAGAAGTACGTACGGAATTAAAAAAATATTGTTTTATGCAAACGTTGTACGTATTTGAACTTAAGAAATGAATTTCCAGTGAAAAATTTCGTTATGACTGCTCATAAACGGCTCATAAAATGAAAAGTTTTCGATTAATCAGAAATTCCATACGTACTTCTCTGGGAAATGCAATTAGGAACATAACTTTTAAATTTGAATTAAATCGAGTGAAAATTGTTGAAGTTATTTGTCGCGCCAATTGGAAAAAAGTTGTTTCGAGAAGCTCGAGTAGTAGGTCATTTTGTACATCGAAAACAAATTCCAACTGCTTGATATGCATACTAAATGGATGTGCAATTAATTTTATGAGTGAATCACTTTTTCATACGAAAAAAAATTGTTAAATTCGCACATGACTTTATACCCGTTACTGTACCCTAACGCCGTGAAAAAAAAAACACTTTAACGTGCTATAAAAATTATTTAAAAAGACTTATTCAACGACACCTTTAATTCACTTAAAAGAGATTTTCATACAGAAGAAAATAAACTTTGGTTTGATTCAATAGGTCGTTGAGTTGTTTTTTGCTATCACGCTCGCCAATTTGGTGAATCGAGATAATCAAAACTGGCGAAAACTCGCTTCAAAGTTTTCAATCTGCTTCAATCTCCAAAGTTTTCTACTTTTGGCCTTGTATCTTCGAAAATATTTACAATTGACCTCTGTAACTTTTCAAATATATTCTTGGATAGTTTTTCTAGAGATTTTGGCTATTATTTAAAAAAAAAAAACAATTTTTCGGACCTTCCGATTCAGGCTCTCGCCTTAAGTGAAGTCCCTGTGAACAGCAAATAGACTCGACACTGTCCCAGGGACAAGTTCCAATTATTTTTTTTGTAAGACATACCCATGGATCCCGATACTGATCAATAAAGGGAGCGCATTCCTTGAGTTCGTAGACCTCCCGTACCGAGGATCGATTATCGTTTCCATTGGAATAGAGTCACGCCTTGCGTGCCGTCACACACGAGAATGCGAAAATGGAATTCATCCCCGATCCGCACGTGACGCTCAACATGCAAGTGCAAAAAGCCCCGAGCTACCTCGGGCATACCGGGCGAAATGAATTGGGATTTTGATAAAAAATATATAGATAAAAAAACAATATGACTATATGAGATATAAAACTTTGGAGCAGCTCCGTCGGGTCACCTTGCAATTTTCTCTGCAATTTTGACTGACGAGGCTTCACGAAATGGCCCTCCCTTGCTCGACATATCGCTATCGTGGTCGAAATTCTTTTTTATAATTTGGATGAAATTCTCCATTATTGGATGTGACGGTACGCAGGAGGTTGGAAATTGTAGGCTGAAAAATTGAGTCGATTTGGAAAAAAAATAGCTCGTAGAATGATCTTTCGATGCTGTCAACGATCAAACTTATTGCCAATTTGATCGAAAGTTCTCCCCTCGAAGCTATTTTTATTCGTTTGGGTTTGGTTTGGAGTCCTCCAAAAAAACGGATTTTTTTTTATGAATTATCCTCCAAAAGGAATTTCATTAGTTTGGATTTGGTTTGAGAGCCTTCACAAAAAGGGATTTTGATTCGTTTGGGTTTAATTTGCAAATTCCGCAAAAAGAAATTTGATTCGTTTGGGTTTGACATGGGAGACCGTCTCGAAAAGGAATGTTGACCCATTGGGGTTTGATTTGAATATTCTGCATTAACGAATTTCATTCGTTTGGGTTTGGTTTGCCGGCCTCCACAAAACGGAATTTTGATTCGTTGGGTCTGACTTGAATATTCCGCAAAAAGAGATGCCATTCGTTTGGGTTTGGCCTGGAGGCCTTTTCGAAAAGGAATTTTGATCCGTTTTGGTTCGATTTGAACATTCCTCGGAAAGGAATTTCATCCCTTTCGATTTGGTTTTGAGTCCTTCTCGAAAAGGAATTTTGACTCGATGGGGTTTGATTTGAATATTCTGCGTAAAGGACTTTCATTTCTTCACATTTTCTTATAAGCAAAACCTTCTCAAAAAAGAAATTCCATTATTTTGAGTTTATTTTTGAAACCTCCTCAAAAAGGGATTATTTCGAAAAAAAAAACCTTCAGCACATTTCGTCTTCAGTCCACAACCTGATAAAAATACAAAAATAAATAATATTTTAAACCTCATATTCAGCATAACCCTAAAATGAACTTTTTCCAATGTCCACTAGCAGTAACTAAACATAGGACACGAAACGTTCCACTGGATATCAAAAGTATTCATTATTCACGCAACATTAATTCCAATACAAGTACACATTAGGTTGACAAGATTAAAAAATGTTTTGCTTGATCGCGCTTTTTTCTACGAGCTTTTTCGTGTCGATATTGTGTCAAAGTATACTTATACCTGAGCGGAAGTTCGATGTTTTGCCGATAAGCAGGTAATTAAATTAGATGGTGAAACGTAGCGGGTCTAATGGGACCCCGATACAACCGTAAAAGTGGTACTTATCGGTAACATCCAAGACGAATTGGTACACGGTACGACAAGAAGCGAGACCGTTTAGCGAGCTCGGCTATGAGGGAGAGCAACCTCGAAGATAAGCCAACGCGGAAAGTATAAATTGATCAGAAGTGAAGTACCGAGGCTCGAAATAGCGATGAGCCCTCTGATTCCGTACAGTCAATTCCTCCTGCTGCCGTTGCTCGCTCTTGTAAGTAAATCGATACTTTCAATGAAATCTCGATAACTTCCAGTCGCTCACCCCCTCAAATCAAATTACGAACTTTTACAAGCAAAGTTTCACATAGTGAAGACATTTGACTTCGAGGGCCCCTGTCCCAAGCAAACTCATTACGTAGACTCCAATGTCCTTCGAATCCCCTTGGGATATATGTAGGAATCCATTTAGGTCAGTTTAGTAGATCCATTTAGTAGGAGGTCATTTCGAGGGCCTAGGGTGCGTAAAATATGTGTAATATGAACATAACCTCACAAATGTCTCGACGGAGGTTTCTCGAAGATGTCCGCAAAATCCTTTTGAAATAGATGTAACATTTTTCTACCAAGATAATTTCAATCACCGTTTAGTACTTAAAATCTGTGTAGGGTCGACATAACCTCACAAATTTTCCGATGTTGCTTTCTCACAAATGGTTGAGCTTTTTTTGGTACACCAAAACATGTAGAATTCACACACGTAGAACTTGATGATTTTCTTTTACCCTAAATGTCACTCACCTCCATCTGAAAATCTCAACTATTTGTTGCACTCATAAGTCACGTGATGCAGCTTTTCCCTTGAGGTCCGTTCGAAAGGTTGAAAATATCCATATTTAGCAATTTAGCATCTTCAGTTTTGATGATAACTTTTGCATTCGTGTTTTCTTTTCACTTACCTTCTCCTTTTCAATACGTTTTTTTTTTTTTTTCGTATTTGTCCCAAGTGACTATCAACTTTTGACTGCAATGATAGTGGCAAGCCCCTTCGACACTACAGCCACTAAAGATTCATAGAAAAAGATTTCTTTTCACATTTACACGGCATGGAGCTACCGATACAAGAGAGGGATCCTTTTTAACAATTTATCTCTTGCCACCTAGAAGTCGTGCTGCTCACTCGCGTGCTTCTTTCCCTCGGCTTTACTACGGTGCCTTCTTCATTTTATCGCTCACTCGGGGCTTTTCTGCTCGCTTTTTTTGTTCCTTTTGTGGAGCGAGGCAATGTCTCGTACTTGTCAGTTTGAGTGCTGTGGCTTTTTGCAGTGAAGCATGTTTCCACGATATTGAATGCGCTGTGGTCATAGATAGAGAGGAAGGGAGGGAGAGAGAGCGAGAGAGAGGGGGGAAGGGAGAGAGAGAGAGAGAGAAAGAGAGGACGAGATTTGTGCTCTAAGAGCTTCTGTTTGAATGCCATTTAGAGCAGCGGGTCGATCGGTGGCGAGTTGACACAATCGACTTACCCAACGTCGAGCCCGCTCGAATCAGGTCAACCGAGAGACGACGCGAGAAACGTCAACAGAAGTGGTGAAAGCAACACCCTTAAGATACCAGAGACCACGAGACCGGAAATAGAATCATCGTCACTCATTCGATTATCGAGTGGAGACAACCTGACGCTTGGATTCACCGCCACGACGGAAAGGGCTAATCAGCTCATCAGTAATTCCTCGTCCAGCAGTTTTGCGAAGAAATCAAACCCAACCGGATTTTCCGAACAGCATCTTCATGCAACGACTGGGCCAGCTGTCAGTTTGACTGCAACACCGCGACCAGATGGAATTATGGAAAGGTTGATTGGTACGAAAGGTATTGGTTTAAACGGTTTGCAGCTTTCCGAACAATTGATTGGAGGAAACTCTGGCTTGGGAATTGATATCAGTCGGGTGGCAGGGCAGACGACGTATGACTCCAGTCTTCCAACGACGATAAGGACAACTGCTTCATTGCTGAATATCGATTCCTTGGGTAAACCTGATCCGTCACTTCCGACAGCAAGTGTTAGTTTGATTTCTCTGGGGGCGGGATCTCACCGAGAGTCCGGTATGGGTGTTTCGACATCGGTGACCCCAACCTCCGAAACCACTAGCCACGAAGATAAGCGTAAACATACAGCGACCAGGGAACCTAACAGGTTACAGTCGGTTAGCATTCCAGGCAATTCACCGTTGCCTGTAGTCGCCCAAAACGACACCCGCGTAGATAACGGTTCCACGAGCCCTCGAATTGGCGGAAAATTTGAGAATGTTAAGATCAGCGGTACACTGGGACCGGCAAGCGGAAATTCAATTCGGGCAAATGCGCGAATCCCGTCGGAAGAGATTGGAAAGAAGCTGAAGGACCCGAATGGGAAATGGACCAATGCAGCAACGAGTTACGCTGAAGTGCCGACAGCATCGGGAGAAAGGTCCGCGAGCCAAGCACCAGTAGGTAAAAGTCTATCGACGAAGGAAATTGAGAGGAAGGTAGAGACGGAGAAAGATCGCGTTGGTGGATATGCCGATGGAAGCGAAATCACGACGGAACCGGTGGGAAGAACCAATGCAGGTGTCACCAAATCTGATGATCTCTTCAGCGCCACCAGTTCACTCAGGAATGAAGAACAACCAAGCCAGCCTGATTTACTGCGAATCTTGAGAAAAGCCATCGTGATCGAAGCAGCACGCCAGGATGCCGATCTCAAACTGTGGCTCGAGATCGGCAAAACTGCTCGGAAAATGAACGACCTAAACAACAACCACTCGGCAGTGCACAGCAGAGAGAATTCCGGGAACGAAATGGATACCTATCCGCCCCAAGGTACTTCACGGAATTATGGAACTTCTGCAGCTTCAACGCTGCAATTCATGCAGAAACCACCAGTCAAGTTGAATCAAGAGTTATTGGATCACTTGTGGAGATTCGTTTCCAAAACAGCTACATTACATCACTCCGATAGCAATGGATCAACGCATGACGTGTTCAAAGATTTCACGCTGCATCGATTTCCCAATAGTAGCGATTATGAAGGGCCAACATATATCTTCACAGTGCGACCCCTCGATTATCCTGTGATCGACAAGCAGGAAATTGTGCCACCGGGGCCATGGGGCCGGGTATGTCGCGCCGTAGCGATTAAGCCCGAGAAAATCTGCAAAAGAGCTCAAACTCTGTGCACGATAAAATACCCTGGCTATCAGACTCATTGTCGACCCGGTCCGATAATATGTAATGGAAATCCATATGACTATGGCACTCGAGGGATGAAATTCATTTGTGAAAATCGAGGTATTCCTACGGGAGAATTTAGGGTCGCTCACAGTGTTCCAACATTATTTCCACTTGATAGAATTTGCTTCAGGGTAGAAGGGAAAGAGGATACGTTAGCTTGCATAGGGCCACCGGGGCTCGAGAAGGTTGACGAAGTTTATGGAAAGGAATCGGCGGTGAAACGGAGGAAGGGCGCGAATGCCGAGACCCCGAACTTTCCCGAGGCCATGGCACCCTACATCCTTCCTACCAGCTGGAACTTCGAGTCCTCTTATTCGAAGGAAGTCCCGGCCAGACGAAGTTACGCAGCCCAGCCGC
Organism: Ophion obscuratus; assembly: GCA_964007375.1. Classification (NCBI taxonomy): domain Eukaryota; kingdom Metazoa; phylum Arthropoda; class Insecta; order Hymenoptera; family Ichneumonidae; genus Ophion; species Ophion obscuratus. Next base: position 52,977,481 of record OZ023316.1, on the reverse strand, counting down.
CGGAAGTAGCAAAGGAAACTCTACTCGAGGCGATACGTCGGATGATAAGGCACGAGAAACATGAAACGTCCGAGAAGGCAAGAGTTCCCCCGCACAGCAACGTCATCGAGATGCCGCTGGCTTCTAGAAGTTTCAACAGCGACGAACCAACTGTTTTCGCAAATGATAGCATCTCGTCAAGTCCAAATTCAACGGCAAATGCCGCAAACATCGATGGAAGTTACACTGACGGAAAAAATATCGTGCAGCGAGAGAAAAATGGTGATAGCGCTTTATCAGATGCGATAAATACCGTGCAAATGATTCTCAATAGGCAATTCAGTCAACCGCACGAAATTACTAAGAACGCTGGTAACAAGTTGACGTACAGCAGTGAAGCAAACATGAATTCACCTTTGAATGATGACATCAAACTTCGAAGATTCACTGAAGTTACCAAAATTGACAATAAAGATGCAGCGTCCCGGCCAAAAATCCTAAACGTACCTTCAACAAGAACAAAGCTCGAACCTGTTGAATCTCAACCTGTTGCCCCAACAATCGATACACAAGTGTTTCCAGAAACATCAACTGGGACAACAAGTCGGAATGATGAGGCACTAACAATGGGAACGGACATTGTCATTGATGGAACGCCAAACTTTACCGTCCATGCATACAATCCCAATGAAATTCTAAAAGAAGTCATGCAAAAAATTGCAATCAATCCGTTCGGTACAAGTGGACATTCCAATATACTTCCCGCTGGATACGTCAATGAAGGTTCAAACGTTAAAGGAGTTGTTGGTCGTGAGAAAAACGATGTTAATTTTACTCAAGGTTCACATAAGGCAGATGACTTTAATTTGAGTGCCCATCATGCGCGAGGATCCGTTCACGGTTTCCCAATAAACCTGCCAATTGGATACGCTCCAGCATCAACCGCGAGCAATATGGTGAACGAAGAGAGATACGCTAATACCGAAATTAATCAAAACACAAACATCGAGCGGAACCACAACGCCAATTTCAATCAGGAAGGAGCTCAATCTCTGATGCACGAAGCAATCCAAATGGCGTTGCCCATCATGCCACGAGTGCAGAAACCCGTCCGATCGATTCCTTTCAACAAAGATGGAACGCCCACCGCGAGTTTCATCGTGAACGCCAGTCTCGATAATACGAATGTTCCGGGCAACAAGAAGCGTGGTGTTCCTTTATCGACCAACCGGAAAGATGAAAGTGGAGCTCTGCCGAGGGCGATGTCACAGAACGTCGCATCACAGGCCATAAATCTAAACTCTGGATTACATGACGCAGCTGCAACCCTGGACTGGATCATGAATCAACTCATCGACCGGAAACCCCAATTTGCTATAAATCAAAGTGATAACGTTGCTCGTGAAATAGCCGCGCGACGGAGCGTCAATGGACCTCACGACTCAAGCATCGATTCTAACAACACTCTGACTATGGCAATCAGTAAAAACTGGAATAGAAATACCGGAACACATAACGGAATCATTCCCCATTTAGGAAATGTACTCGCGTTTCGCGGCAACTTCGCAAACAACTTTAATCATCGTCCGCGTGTCAATGACAACGCGAACAACCACTATGCGATCCTCAACAAGAGTCAAAACACATTACCGGTTGGAGCGAACGACTTGAAGGTTCCTGACAGACACGCCAAAGCGAATACAGGCCTTCAGATTGACAAGACAAGTCATGTTGGCAGTTCACCGTGGATCTTTGACACATTTTCCAACTTGACAACCCTGGCTGGCCCAGACATCCGTATAAACCCAACCAGTACTATGAAATTCAATACCAACTACAATGTTGGCACGAACGAGAAAATAAAAATACCTGGACTGATGTTCCCGGGGATTGCCGGAAGAAGCGTCAACGAGAATGCCGGATCTGCACCATCGAACATCCATCAGTTCCCCAGGATCGATGCGCACAACAACGTCAATAACTCCAGCAGTAATAAGAACCCAAACAGCGTTGCGGGAACCGAGCCAAATGTGGAAGCTACCACATCTGGAAGGCAAGTAGGACAAGGGACTGGCAAATCAAGTCAGGCCGGCAATTCAGCGTGGAAAGTCGGGACAATTTCCAGTGCGCAGACACCCTACAATGATAACAATTCCAATATGTACAAAAGTGTCATCGCTCGTGAAGGATTACCACCAGGCTTCGGGTCTTTCATAAAAGGAGGCATGAACCTCGGGAATTTGGCTGTGCCAGCTATGACGACCGTACTCGAACAGAAACCTTTGAACTCGCTGATTCCGTTAAGTGTTATCAAAACGCCTAGCCCAATAATCGAGCGCGGCATCATGGTTTCCGCATCGAATTCCATTAACGGTATTGCTGGCGCTCGTCCCAGTGAGCCAGCGGGCTCCATGCGGCGGGCTCTTCTACCATTGAGTCAAGGGTTGAATCTGCCGGGGATGCTTTCAGCCGGAACATTGGGGATTGCAAGCACGGCAAACGGGAATACGAGTGGCATGCGGAACCCTCTGCGACGACAGGACCGGAGCATAAACACTAACTACAACTCCAATCCAAACTACAATACCGATTCAAACTACAATCCCAACTGGAGTCATAACGCCAAACACGAGACGACAAAAATATCACTACCGGCAACGTATGACAGCGCCGAATCGTTGGGCAGTAATGTCAAGCATACGAGGGGATGGTACGAATTGTGGTTCAACAACGGGGATGGAGACATAAATGACAAGACGGAAATCTGGAATAACAAGAAGTTCAAGAGATTTGTGGAACAGTTTCAGCAGTTCTGGGATGGGAGAAATCAGCAGCCGAAGAAGAACTCGACTGTGATGGCCGGATAAATCGGGTAGGATGAAAATCCAATCGTCATGGAACTGATGTCGATCAGAAGTCTTCGAATCCTAATAAATTTTTAAGCAGGCTGTCTTGGACAAAACCTAAGAACTATTGTGATTTTTATTGTCGTTCTTGTTCTGTTCAGCTTTGTTTATTTCTTTATGTAGAATGTTAGGAGGGCCGCAATGGGAACTTGGAATAAAAATGTTATCGGAAATATTGTTTTGATTCCAGATTATCAAAAATCTCCATTTGACAAACAAAAAACATTTTTTGTAAAACTACTCCACTGCTTGTGACGATTTTCTATTTTGATTTTTAGAAGATGGAAATCATTTAAAAATATTTTCGCACCTCAGCCCTTCCGCCCTTCGTATGGGTGGCAGTCGTAACGACACAGTACGGCTACAAAATTACCAAGGTAATGCTAATCTATCCGGAGGCTGATTGCGGTAGGTGGAAAGGACCGCGCTAATGGCATTACTTTTTGGAATGGAAGAGTGGGCGTGCCAGCCTCCACTCGGTGCTCGTAATCTTCCGTCTTGGGGGGGCCATAACGAGTGTCTTAATCTATTGTTCGCTTCTTAATGACATCTTACGTTCGTGCCGGACAATATATATCGCCGAGAATCACGATAAAGCTCGTTTGCGGGCCACGGGTGTTTCATTACCCGTCGATTCGTCGCTAACCCATTCGCTACATCTTGAATTTATCGAGCGTAGTATCGTCATCCGGTTGTCGTTCGATCGCTCGTCTATATTGATCGATTAATTCCTCCCACTTATTGGTAATTTTCATGAGATGTTTTTTTACTTTTACCTGCAAATCAATCATTTTGATTTAAATATCGAAGTGACAAAAGTACGTGGGAACAATGTTGTTTTTTTTATCGTGACAGGAATAATTTCTCAAAATTGTTATTACGCTGTTGTTTCACGAGAATAAATAATAAAGGATTAGAATGGTTGCTGGGTGATCATTATACTTGAACGCTTTTGGCTCTAGCGCTGTTTGCTTCTACCTGAAACGTTTCTTTTCCAAGGGTTGGCCATAGATCTCGTGCTTTCCGAAACTTTTGACGGATCTTCTCACTTTAGACGCTAAAAAAGGCTATTTTCGTGAATTTTTTTGATCGGTTTATATTATAGATATATTATATAACAGTTGTTACACTTAATAAATACACTTTCGAGATACAATTTTTTTTAAATTATCTATTTAAGTCACTATTTATAGACGAAAATGGTATTTAAAAAAATGTCCTAAAAAATTGTAGGTCTGCTCTGTTGATGAAATCTCGGAGATGGATCACCGGAAACAAAAAAAAATCAACATTTTTCGACAAAACAAAAAAACGTGCTTTTCACCGTTTGTGGCAAAAAATACTAAATATCACAATTAAAAAAAAAAACCTTGACATGCGATATAGCTATAGTTGTAAAGAATATGTGGTTAAAATTTCATAAGGGTCGGTTTAGTGGTTTCGAAGATTTTATCAACAAGCCTTCGAAAAACGTTGTTTCGAGAAAAACACGTATAAAGTTTGGTTGGTTTACATAAATACATTTAAAAAAATTTCTTTATGTATTTTGAAAGTGTATTTATTAAGCGTAACAAATTTTATATCAATATCTATAATATGAACCTATCAAAAAAATTCATGAAAATAGCCTTGTTTTAGCGTCTAAAGTGAGAAGACTCCTTAAATTCGGCATTGCCGAAATATTCGGCAAAAGTACACCAAGGTTGAGATTTTAACGAAATTCCGGAATTCAATATCTTCGAGGTCACTGATGACGAATCTGAAGTCGAATTAGCAAAATTCAAAATGGCGGATCCAATATGGCCAACCGATAGCGCAACATTTTATTAAATTCGTATAAAACTCCGTGTACTTACGTTTTCGAGGTCGCTGATCACGAACCTAAAGTCAAATTTGCAAAATTCAAAATGGCGGATCCAATATGACCTTCGTCAAAACGCGTCGAACACGTTATCACGGGGTTGAGGCTCATTGAAACGTCGAACGAGGATTACAGAAAAGCGGCACGAATTTTTGCCCTTATTCGTTATTATCGACGATCCTGGCAAATGAATTTTTTCTAATTGCGAAAGTGATGCAATTGCATATACAGTTAAAGCTTTCGTACAATCAGTGAGTTCGCGAGCAGAGTTATGAATAATAATAAAATTTTCTCAATAAGATCAATTTCGACGTTGAAAAAGATCTAATCAAAAAAATATAAATTATTAAATTTTATCAGTTATTTTTTAATTACAAATTATTAAATTTGTTTATAATATAAATTGTTTTTTATAATATAAATAATTTATAATTTTTTTAAATTATGAATTATTAAATTAAGTTTATAAATTATTAAATTTGATCAGTTAATCTTGAACAAAATGGAAAAGTCGACGTCGAAAAATATCTAATTAAAAAACATAAATTATTCAATTTTTGCCAGTTGTATTTTAATCGTGAAAAATATGAAAAAGCCATTTTAAGAAAACATTTGGTTCGCGAAACCTACTTATAAACGCCCATAACACCCTCAATTTTTAACGGAACAACAGGACGTTTTCACACAATATTTTTGACATGTTATATTTAGAGAAAACCAAAAATCGATTTTTTCGCAAATTTCAACGAAATTTATCACTTTTGTGATTGTTAAATTAAAAAAATGTTTCGCTTGATTCTGTAGGAATTTCTCGTTGCGAGATTCGATTGTCTGAGATATCGTCTACCCAGCTCCATACTATTTCTCAGGCAAAAAACGTTTCGTATCTCCGAGAACCCTTGTTTACTGTCACCACGTGACGTTTCCAAAGAAAATATCCTATCCTCTTCTACAATATTTTCCGTCCGAATGGAAAAAAATAATTCAGGTATCCCTTCGGAATATATATAATGCAGAGCTTGGAGTTACCCCGAGATGCTTTCAAGCTGAGCCACAAATCATGTTTTTATTCGTACTCAGCTCCGCCTCTATTCGTGCTCGGTGGGCATAAATCTGTGATATTAGAGTTTTTGAAGACAAGATCAGCATGAAAAGAGGTCTACCTCGGTTACGTCACGTAGTCCTGGGGGGACGTTAAAAAAAGTTGGTAAAAAATCTTCCTGAATAATCCAAGATCGCCGAAGGATTAGCGCCCGAGGATAGGAAACAGAATAATTCTTTTTCGTCGCGTCGTTTTAAAGTTCGAGAGCTTTTACGATGGGGAGGCGGAGCGATGATGAAGGGATGGAGAACAATTGAGAGCTACTAATCACCAGGCGCGTTAACTTTTTCTTCGTTCCCCTGCTCGTGGGAGCCATTGGAGAGAGCTTTATCCGAGGTGTCAACTGTCAACGTATTCTTGGGAAAGTCGTCCCTTTCGAGCATGTCAAAGGAAGAACTGGAAAAGCTATCAACGGAAGCCGAACACGCGTTCACCAATCCCGGAGTCTTGAAAGACACCCAATGACGTTTTTACTCGTATCATCGTTTGAATTTCCAAGAACGAAGAACTTCCTTGATTACGACCATCCAGCATCTCCAATAGGATTGTTTTTCGTTCCATCCAGACACCTTTGGCTAACGTCTTGCATTGCAAGATAAAAAATTAAGTGATCATGATCTTCTACTTTCGTCATTGAAGGCAATATTGGAAGCAGTTTTGGTGGAATTAAACGTGCTGTCGCAGCGCGAGTAAATGAAACATCTGTTTCTCTTCAAGCCTCGCTGTCGTCGATTGTCAAATCATTGGGCAAAAAGTTCATCCTGTCACTGGACATTTAAAAGCAGACCGTGCGGTACATTTGCAGTCCAGCAGCGAAAACTACTTTTCACCCCATTTCCTATATTGCAAAACGAATATTCGCACAGTCGATAAAGTCAGCCGTGAAGTTAGCTAACATCAAGATGGACAACACAACGAAACGAACGCGTCCAACAGGGACTTTGCGGGAAATCAACGAACCCAAAGGAGAGCCGGCGTTTGCAAACGGACAGCCTGATTTCCGTAATGGGCAACGTGATCCGGCAAAAAACATGTGTGTCCTAGAGGGGTCGCCAGCCAACCCTAGGGGTGGTTTTTCTCAAGCCTAATCGACGTATTTGCCCAGCAGAAGTTCCCCCCTACAAAGGGGGTGCGTGGGATCCGTGGCTCAGCTGATCGTGTTTGAAATGGAACTACGCATGATGGCGGTTGTTCGAGGCAGCGCCGAAGTAGGAAAAAAGACCCCTACGCCCTGCAACTAGGGACGATGCAATGTGAGATGAAATGGGCCGAGTAGGAGAGATAAGATCCGGGGAAATTATGATAAGGAGATGAGAAAATTCAATTTTATTTATAGCAAGTATTTTCATATTGAAGTTCACGGCAAGTATTTTCATATTGAGGTACACGGAGGGCACATGGCATGAGAGCACAGGCTAATGCTTTCCTAATCGCATTGTCGTTGCAATCGAGCGTGAGGGTTTCACGCCACGGGAGATGACGTGCCGAGCCCATTTACAGGAAAAAAATAATATTCATTATAAATTTCACGCGCAAGAGGAAAGTCCAATTTCATTGTTTCCGAGGAGGTGGAATTTTTTTCCTCTCGCTACTTGCGCACTACTTGGTACCACGTCGTAATTTGTGGCTGCTGTAGACAAGGGAATAAAATATCACCGAGACTTCCGGCTGCGTGTAGCTGTAACGACGTTATTGAGAGGCCTGGGACGTTTATGGCAGCCCGTAAAAATTCAAGGCACGTTTGAAAGGCACTGCTCCATTTTTGTCCACCGGCCAAATACACTCGGCCGGAGTTATTTCTAAAAAATTGCGCTCTTCAGACTGGCTCCGACGTATACGTAGATAAATTATACCGCAACCGGCGAAAGAGTGTGTTGGACCCAACCACCCGCGAGACTGAAGGCCGTAAAATATTTTTTCAACTTGCCATATGTTTTTTTGCACCGTTTAAAAAAATTGGCATTTTAATAATTTATGATGGTTGTCGAAAAATGAAAAAAAAATGGAGTAAACTGTAGAAAAATAAAATAAATATGGCTCGTATTTGTTAATCGCATGATTTTACACAAATTGGGACTTTTCGGTTTGTAGCTTGGACAATTTCGAATCTTAGAATCCTCGATTCCTTGTGGCGTTGCTTTAATTGAATACTCCGGAAATACCATTCGCGGGAATGGCATAATGAGCCGAAAGTGCTGCTAATTTCGCTGCGATGTTCTCTAGTAATTTTTTTTTTTTATTTATTACTCAAGTATTTAAATCGCCCATTAAAGCGGAAGCCTGAATTAGAAGGCCCGAAAAATCCTTTTTTTTTCTTCAATTGTTTGAATCGATAGATAAACTATCAAACAATATATTTACAAAGTTACAGAGGCCAATTGTAAATATTTTCGAAGATACAAAGCCAAAGGCAGAGAAAGGATTGATATTTGTTTTCTAGTTTTTATTTTCACGATTTTACCAAATAGGCGATCGTGATAGCAAAAAAAAACTCAACGACTTATTGAATCGAAGTAAAGTTTATTTTCTTCAGTGTGAAAATCTCTTCTAAATGAATTTAAAAATTCGTTGAAAAAGTCTTTTCAAATAATTTTTATAGCACGTTGAAGTGTTTTTTTAATCGATTTTTTTTCAAACCTGAGAAAAGTTCTAATTTCACGATTTTTTTCAGCTTTTCCTTAATTCAAGCAGAAGAAAAATATTTGACAATTGAAAATTTTATTGGTTTATTTGGTCCAGACCAGAATTACGAGCTGTATCTTTCCCGGCGATTGGGGGCTGCAGTGGCGAGACGCACATGGAATAGGCTGATAAATCTGCAGTCATTTATTGTTTCATGTTTAATTTTTTTTAATATTTCCAAATATACATGAAAATATACCTCAATGTTTAATGGGCTCACTTGTTTTCGCTTCTAAAAAAATTCGTGAAAAAACGCTTTTTTGGACCTTCTAATTCAGGCTCCCGCCTTAATGAACCTGAAAAAAAAATTCTTTACCTTGATCTCCAAGAATATGAATTTAAAAAAGTATTCTTCGGTTCATCTTTTATGAGGAACCTTCAATTTCGTTCTCTTTTTTCCTTGTTAATAAATATCAGACATCGCATATCCGCCGTGTAACTTTTGTCTAATAGTTTAAAAATGTTCATGCATTTTTTATTACTCCCGAAAAACGTGAAAACATATTTCGTCGAAAGAATTCCTTCGAACCAGCTGAGAAACATTTTGTTTTCTTTTCTCTTGCTAGAACGATCAGCCTACAGAAAATGAAATCTCAATTAAATAAAATTTCGCAAACAATTTTTTCGTCGATCTTTCATTGACGTCCCTTTATTTGTTTCGCTCTTTTTCTTAAGCAAGATGAAAGTTAAGGAATCATACGACAATAACTGCCACGAAATAAATATTTTCGATTTTTCCTGACGTTTGAATAATGGTTTTTTACTAAAAAAATGAAAACTTGTTTAGGCAATGAATTTTTGTTATCCCGTCGAGAGAAGTTCCTCGTTTTTTTTTTAAATCCTATTGTCTCAACACTTGTGCTACATGATTCGACCGTGTGTACCCCTTGGGTCATCGTCTGCACTGACGACTGTTTGCGAAACGAGAGCCAGTCTCCATCGGGCCTCGTAATTCAGGAATTCGCACGAGCGAGGCGAGCAGGTTTCACTTACCTCTTGAAACATTAAAGCCGACGTTTTCACTTGGCAAGATGCTTTACGGTTCTGACTTTTTCTCAAGGCAGGCGGCGAGCAGCCGCGGCCAACGTGGCGCAAGGCTTCCGCTCCTGGAGCGCATGAATAATCGCGCCATGAGAGACTCGCACGAAAATTCATCTTTCTCAAGGATAAAGTGAAAGAAAAAGCCACGGGGCTGGCCATAGATTCCGTACTTTTCGAAACTGTTAAATCTCTTCGTCTCGTCGTCGAGGCAAATTGAAACGACTAGCGAGGACTGTCGAGAAACCGCACGTATTTTTACCCTTATTCGTTGTAATTGGCGGTCCTGACAAGGCCATTTTACCGAATTGCAAAAACGACGTAATTGCATGTACAATTGAAGCTTTAGTTAAATCAGCGAGTTCGTGAGTGGAATTCGGATAAAGTTCCGCAACGGACATACCTCCGATTAATTGGGAATTTTGTGTGCCCATGTATATTTACTCGCTGATCACGAATATCATAGTGAAAATACCCGCAAATTTTATTTTCAAGGTGAAAACTCACAAAAACTAATTTTTAAAATAGTTTTTCTATTTTATTGTAATAAATGTTGATCTTAGGGAAAAATGTTTTCTACAAAAGTTGTAGCCTATAAAAAGATTGATCTTTTATGTTTAATACAAACTTTGTCTAAAACCAATCTGTTTCGAGAAAAATGGCATAATGTTCCAAAAAGTACATTTTTCTCAACTGCATTAGTTTCGATATTGTCTACTTACGCACTTTACCGCGGGAAGGTTGCTGTTTCACATTATACGCATACCTAAACAACAAACAACACACAACAAATAAACCCTAACAACATACAACGAAGAACCCTAAATAATACACAACACAACAAACAAATCCAAACAAACACAACACAACAAACAAACTCAAACAACGAACAATATACAACATAACAAGCAAACCCAAACAACAAACAATACACAACACAACCAACAAACTCCAACCTTCCCGCGGTAAAGTGCGTAAGTAGATAATATCGAAACTAATGGAGTTTAGAGCAAAATGTGCTTATTGGAGCATTATACCATTTTTCTCGGAACAGAATGGTTTTAGACAAAAACTGTATAGAACATAAAAGATCAACCTTTTTATAGGCTACAACTTTTGTAAGAAATATTTTTCTCTAAGATCAACATTTATTTAAATACAGTAGAAAAGCTTTTGAAAAAAGTTTATGTGAGTTTTGACATTGAAAATCAAATTTGCGGGTATGTTCACTCTCAAATTCGTAATCAGCGAGTCAAAATGTACGGGTACATGAAATCCCAAATGAATCTCAGGTATGCCCTTTTGGAACTACATCCTGGAATTCTAAATGATAATATTTTCTCAATGACATGCATTTGGAAAATTTCTCGTAACGAAATTTGCAATCCGTTCGATTATCTGGGCTTATTTTACGGGTTATGTCTAGGTGTAATAATCGAAAACAGCTCATTTTTGGGATTTTTCAAAGAAAATGATGATGGTAAATTTGTACAAAGCTTAAGTATTTAAGAAAGTATCATCAGAAGAACACTGTAGTTTTTTTTGTGTAAGAATATGGAGCCGGGTTGAAATTCCGAATTTTGAATAATCCGAATGCTTAAAACTCCGAAAGAATACTACCTCGAAAGATCAAAACTCCGAAAAAATTTTACACGATAGACCAAAACTCCGAAAAAATGAACACCGTCAAAATAATTCGAACATGGAAGTTTTAAGAGTTTCAAAATTTTCAATAAATCGACGAATGATTTCAAGAATTGTTTTTATTACGAAGTGATTTTACGTCAGATTTGAAATTTGCTTAGACAATGTTATACATTCTGCATCATTTACAGTAAACTGTGTAGACTTTAGCTGGCATGATCTTGACGAAACTTGTAATTTTGAACATTAAAATTAGGAACATTGAACCGTCGGAGCATTCAAAGTTCGAAATTTCAACCGGGTTGAAATTCCTTTGGTTGGAAGATCATGGCAGCCAAAGTCTACACAGTTGACTGTAAATGATGTAGAGCGGATAACATTGTCTAGAAAAATTCAAAATTGACCTAAAATCACTTTTTAAGAAAAAAAATTACTGAAATAATTTGTCGATTTATTGAAAATTTTAAAACTTAAAACTTCCATAGCCGAATTATTTTGACAGTGTCCAGATTTTCGGAGTTCGGTGTTTCGAATAAAATTCTTTCGCCTCCGCCCATTTACCTGTACAGTGATCCAACTCAATTTATATGATAATTTTGGACTCGGCGAGTCACAGCGTCAGCGAGTAATAGGAGCGAAAATTGAGAGCCGAGCGTCGAAGCCTATCTCCTTTAATACTCTCGAATACATGGTAGAGGAACTTCTTTCCTTTTCCATTTTTGTTCCGAGCCCTTATTTCCTTTCTTCTGCGAGGGCAAGCCAAACGACTCTTGAATGGCATGCAGTTACGGGTCAAAGTGACACAATATCGTAATAAACAACGAAAGGGTCCATTACAAATAGGAATTCTACTAGGAACATTCTAAAAAACAATGAATCCATAACAAGTATTAATTTTTCATTTAACATTAGTAAAAAAAACTACAGTTCAGGATGAACATTAATTTTTTTCATTCAAAAAAACGTAACGAAAAATAGTTTTGAAATGGAATTTAAAAAAAAACGGAAAAGAAGAAAAAGCTATTTTATTTAAAGAAAATAGTCACAATTTTTTTCTATATCTTCTATTTCCGGTGATACATTTTTGTCATTAGAATAAGCGTAACGAAAAATAGTTTTGGAATGGAATTTAAAAAAAAGTCGTAAGAAAAATTCATTTAGTATTTTTTTTACTGAAAATAGTCACCTTTTTCAAAACATTTTTTTTTTCGATTTCCGATGATGAATTATTTGCAACAACTGTACTTACATTAATAAATTATCACGATACTCGAAATGTTTATGACCAATAATTGATCGACGTACAACCGACTCGTTTTCCTTCCTCAATATTCAATCATTCATTCCCCCAACGATTTAAATAATAATTACAGTTTCTCTGATAGAACGAATAATTTTCAAGGTAAAAAATTAATGAGCATTAACGATTGGCATCGCTTAATCAAAATATAACAACGCATAACAAACAAATTTGATTTCTATACTCACTAAAAGTTAATTAACTAAGTTATACCGCTGTATTCAATGATTATAAATCGACGGCTGGAAATCGAATTGTCGGACGAGAAATCATTGATAAAAAGTATAATTCGTGATATAATAACGCACGCGTCAATGAACCGAATTCAAATTCGCGGGCTTAATATTCATCGTCAAGCGCACTTTCAGCGATAATTATGACGAGGTACGCATGAATGAAATCCACCAGCGCGGAGGATCAAACATCGATCATTGAAGCTTGGGAACCTCGCGCTAATTTACCTAATACCAGATTAATCGTATGTGTGGGTTGGAGGAATTATAGAGGCTAAAGTGAGCGCCCAGGCAATTGTTAACAGCTCAACCACGATTATTATGCAGGCACAGTGAAAAACACGAAAGCGGACGTTATAAAATAATTGCTTATTGGTAGATCGAAATAAATAAACGACGAAGATGAGAAAAATGGAAGCAACATTTTGCATAAACAATTACAGTATTGATTCATTGGGTGATAGCGCAACTATACATACAGGGTGTCCTGTTATGGATAGATAATCCTGCAACTGTCGATTGATCAGATCATGTCCTACTATATGCTGGAATTTCAGTTTACTAAAAGTCTCACGGTTTTCGAGATTTTGGGATTCATGTTGTTTTTTTGAAAAAAATAATCTGCTTTTGGTTTTTCGCATGCCATTTCTACAGATGATATAAATCGATAATAATTGAGCAATTTTTTTAAGTAATTGGCACGATATGCGTAATACATTTTTTTTACATCGCAGGCTATCAAAGCCATATTGTTTGTATGTAAGAGAGGTTTGTATGAAAATACGGCATAAAATCTTTTTTCATAAAGTTTCCTTAATATTTAAGGTTAATAAGAAGATTATTCTACATAAAATAAATGAGTATTTTTTTCAAACCGGGCAAAAAAAAGTTATCATTTGTAGAAATGGCATGCGAAAAACCAAAAGCAGATGATTTTCATCTCGAAAACCGAGGAGCTTTTAATAAATTGAAATTCCAGCATATAGTAGGGCATGATCTGACATATCGACAGTTGCAGGATTATCCATTCTTAACAGGACACCCTCTATATATATATATATATATATATATATATATATATATATATATATATATATAAAGTGTCTGAAAATAAAAGATATGTTTTATATCTATTTATATTATAACAATACTTATAATAATGACTAAAAATAAATTGAACAACTTATGCTCTCTCGTTTATATGATTGATAACGACAGACAGCACGTTTTCGAAATTATATGATTTTGTACATTTGTATCAACGTCTGTTATAATTAATCGTATGAATGGAAAAAATGGGAAAAGCCGAAAGTAATTTATTATTTGATTTATTATAATAAATTGTATTAATTTGTTGTATTTTTATACACATTATATGTACGTGTGTGTGTCTGGAAAAATAAAATATGTATGAAATAAATTATGTAAATGTATATAACAATAAAAATCATTATAATAAATTGGATAATAAATTCGACCTGTTATTTCTTTCATTCATATGAAGGGAGGACACCAATATGACGGTCCGGAAATAGGGCCCTATTTTCCGAATATTTTTTTCTACTGGATTATTTATTTGGTATTTGGAAAAAAAAAACGTATATTATTAAGTGTACATTGAACTTATTTCGTGTAAATTTTTATTTAAGAAAAATAAAAATTAACATCGTGATTAAGGTAAAATAAACGTTTTGTATAAAAAGTGCGGTACAACGGCCTGATCGATAACTTGACAATGGTTGGGCTGAAAAAAAAAGAAAAAAAAAGCATTATAACGTATATAATTCTAGTTTTCGTTATACGTTGCCGGTCTTCGAAGAAAAATATTTTCATGATATGTGTTTTGAAAAAAGCGTAATTTTGGCGAAGTTTTTACTTTTTTTCGGGAGATTAAAAAATTAAAAATAGAAGAAAAAAACCGCTGCGTACAACGATAGCTACTACAGTAACGGCATTTTTTTAAATGCAGTCAAGTAAAAAAAAATCGCAATCGGTATTTTTGTGGAGAATCATATTCCACGCAAAACAAAAACTCTCGTCGATTTTTTTTTGCTTTTGATAATTATTTTTTGGAAATATTGTACGGGGTTTATTTTTTTCGTTAAGCCATTTTTATTATTCGAGCCAGAACGAAGGAATTCATCGTGCCATAAATTCATCACGATACCGTGAATGACGTCATGTGCATCATCGTTGAAAAGATAGCGAAGCATTTGCTTAGATCTCCGTTTTTTTTTATCTACGCATCTGTAAATACAATTAGAATTACGCTAGTGAACACGACACTTCTTCGCAACACGTTCTGACACTTTTTGACTGCACTGGTGACGGCGCTTCGGAAATGTGCCAGGGGCACAATATGCTGCGATACATTGAGCGCACCTCGAGATGGTTCTATCACGGTACAGGCAACGTGTACTCGAAGTGTCTGCTTGCCAATAATGCGCCACTTCTCGCCTCTCAGCGATGCTCTTTCATGCTCATGTATCTTCGTGCTCTCCTCGTATATATACAGGGTGGCTGAGATAAAGCGATCCAAGCTTATATCTCATTAATTGCAAGTACAAATTATGATTAAAAAAGAAAATAATGATAAATAAATAAATAAACAAAAAAATTAAAATTGTTTCGTTTCAAGAGGAAAAAAACACTGCAATGCCGATGTCACCTCGGGTATAACCATCAAGGTCATGTGAATGTCAATCGCGAAATGCTTTTTTGTAACCCTTATTTTCATTGTATATTCCTATAGCTCACCTTGAGAGATTTTCAAAACACTATGAATGAGTAGCTTTTTCCCGAGTACTTTTTTAGTCGCGAGACTTGACGGTTGCAACACCGTCTCGTTTCTGTGAAAAAACTCAATAAAAAAATATTTATTCACAGTGCTTTGAAAAGCTCTTGGACGAAGCTACAAAAATGGGCAATAAAGAGTAAGGGTTGTAATAAAAATGTCGAAGTTCGCTTTCATATTACCTTGGTGGTTATACCCCAAGGGAAATTGACCTTTCTATCTTCTTCCCCTCGTAAAATGAAAAAAACTTTTATTCGCGACATTTTTTATTATAATCTGCACTTTCTAAGATATGAGCTCGTGACACTTTGTTTGGGACACCCTGTGTATAACATCATTAAATCTACTTATATATATATATATATATATATATATATATATATATACACATACATATGTACACACATATGTACATACATATTTGCAAAGCCTTAAGGGAGTAATAGGTCACCTCGTTAGGAACCCATTTAACCTAGGTTACCTGAGTCCAAAGTCTAAGGATTTCGAGTTATCATGGAAAGTATGATTTTTGGAAAATTTCCCAAAATTAGGTACTAACTCGTTCATAATGTTCAAACAGACAATAATGGGTAACTAAAAACTCATTTGCTTCTTAGCTTAATGTGTATTCAATCGACAAACACCAATACAATCATCTTATCCGCACAACTAACTAAATGGGATGTGTTGAATAATTAAAAACTTGCCAAAAAAATACCTCTTTTCTTAATGCTATTTTTTTAAACTAGCATTAACATAAAAGGTAAACGAGTTATTACCTAATTTTGAACAATTTTGAAAAAATCATACCATAATAACTCGAAATCCTTAGACTTTGTTAATATTTATCGGATTTATATTTATATAATTAAATATAAATATATTAAATTAAATTTATAATTTAATATATTAATATTTACGGATTTATCTCGATGAATACTGCTGCGATCAAGGATTGCGTACAATAAAACTTTTAGGGTTCAAAGGGGCAAGTTAAAAAAACATTATTTTTGGTCCAAAATCCAAAATGGCGACGTTAAGAAGGCGGACATGTTTATTTTAAGGAATCATGAATTTTTTCACCAAAACATTTATCAGGTAAAAACTAACGATTTTGGTGGGATAAGTTTTTTTGATACCGTTCACATTTTTTTGGTTAGAATATAATTTTTTACTATTTTAGTCCTATCCAGAATGTACCACGAGGAGGTAAAGTCGTCGACATCCCTAGTGTAAGTGAGGGTGTATGTATGGGTGTGAGTTTGTTTGCGTTTAATCGAAAACCCAAATAGATTCAAACAAAATAATAGGTCTTGGCGGCCCGTCACTTTGGCAAAAAAAAAATGGTATTGTAACCTAAAAATGATGGACGTCTCCGACAAAAGTTGTTCGTTTTGGCTTGATAAAGGTTTTGGTGAAAAATATTTATGATCCCATTTGAAAGAACATGTTGGCCATCTCAACGTCACAATTTTCAATTTTTGAGCAACAAAGATTTTTTTTTAACGTCCCCCCTTTAAACCACAACAACTTTGCTATACTCAATACTTGATTGGTATTTTTCGGGGTATTTATATTCGGAGTATATATTTTCGCAGCATTTTTCGAGATAAATCCAGTGGAAGGTTAAAATGGGACACCCGGTATATATGTATACATACATTATTGATTGATTTTTGCCGACTCCAGCGTAAGCACGGTGCTTCTCGATAGAACTGGCAATCTTGCTAGAAGAGATCCAATAACTTGACGACAATGCATATATATACGTACATAACAATCATGAAAGGGAAGACGTGACACAAAAATGAAAAAGCGGAAAATGATCCCGTTTGAAAGAGGCGCACAAGAGTAATTCGAAATAACGTGCAATATTTCTGAACATGGCCCTCAAAGATTTACAGCCACAATTTTTTCTGGAAAAATGTGTGGAGGATGTCCAAGTTTTTTTTTTTACTTCAAAGAGCATGGCTTTAAGTATCGTTTACAATTGTTGTATTAAAAAATATGGATAAGGTTCCGAAAACCGCCCACCCCCCTCTGATCGAGCCGCAATTTTGCACAAACGTTCCTTTTAATATTTTTAAACAACCCCTAACGGGATTTTTGGCGACGCGCAATTGTTTTCGGGATATTGAATTTTTGAGTTATTTATTTTAACGTATGCCTACCATATCTATATCTGCTACGTCTCCGTTCATACCCATATAGGCGCTCTTCGTTTTTTCCAAACAAACAAATCCATATAAGCCTAAACCCAAACCCAAAAAATTGCGTCGCCAATAATCCCTTTAGGGGTTGTCTTAATATATTAAAAGGGAGGTCTGTGTAAAATTTGAGCTCGATCAAGGGGGGGGGGGCCTTCGGATCCTTACTCAAAAATATTCCGAAATGTCGTAGATACAATGGTTCGTGCAGATTGCTGTTTGAAAAACGTTCGTCGCGGTGACCACGGCTGCACGAAAACAAATCATCCGAAATAAATAATCAAACGCATTTCGTTTTTGCATGAAACTATGCAGTGCTTGGACGGAGTATTTAACAAAAAATTGATTTTTGAAAAAAAAAATTGTCGCCGTCCGATTGGGGTGGAATATCCATAAGTCGAATTTCCACAACCGAATATGCATAAGTACGAATATCCATAAGTGAGTATAGAGTAGAAATGGTGGGAGATATATGAAAAGTGAGTACAGAGGAACCCGAACAAACCCAAACTCACTTATCTCTACCTCCCACCATTCCTGGCACGCATTTCTACTCTACACTCACTAATGAATATTCGTACTTATGGGTATTCACTTATGGATATTCGACGTCAGTGTCACAGTCCAAAGTGAACGTATCGATTTTCGGCGAAAAAAATGCTCTTTTTCGTTGATACAAGACAAATTATACATCAAAAGAGAAATTCCTTCGTACAAGCCTGCTTTTTGATATGTTAAAAAAGGGTGCCAAATTTAAAATTGATCGGTAGAGTGATTTTTGAGATATAGTGGTCCCCGATTTTGAAAAAGTCATTTTGAGAAATGTTACTTAAAATGACGAAATGAGAAAAATAAAAACCTACCTATAAACGCCCACAACTCCCTCAATTTTGTACGGATCGCCTTAACATTTTCAGATAATTATTTGGAAATTCTACATTTTGACAATCCGTCGAAAACTAAAAAGCGATATTTTCAAAAATGTCAATTAGATGAAACTAACGAAAATTCTCGTACATCTTTTTTTCACTAAAGGTCCCGAACGACGAAATTCGAATTTTATATTCGCGAAAAATCGTTTAGGAGGTGAGAAATAGGACTCTTCAGGGTAGCAAAGTGTAAAATCCTATTCGCAACGAAAATCCCATGCACTATCAACGTTTATCGATCTTAACGACAGCTGCGTGGAAAATTTCCTGGCCATTCGCGAAGTCCGACCGCACATCGTGTGCCACTTTGCGGAGGTTGAAATCTTCGTCCATTCGAGTCTTGTTTTTTTTTCCCCTCGGATAAAGTGTCTCCCTGATCGAGGTTTAAGCTCACGTAGTATGGAAAAGCTCCGAAGTTATGGAGTACGACTAAGTCGCTAGACAGAGCCGTAAGAACCGCGGAATAGATCATCGTTTACATGGAAAAGCAATCGGACGACGAGCCGATAATTGATTCGTCGATGATCATACTTTTTTTTACATGAAATTCAATATCGAAGGTTTATTTTCCCCCAATTTCCTCACTGATAACATTTTTTTCAGATTTTTTCCGCACATATCGCCTTGAAAAGAAATGTAGAATTCTTCATGCCACTTAAGGTAGTAGTCTCGACACAGCCACGTTGAAAAGTTTATTCTCCGCTCAATCGACGAAAGCTTCGAAATATTGCGAAATATCTTTATAATGTAAGTCGTACGTCTCATCAGGATGTAAAAACTTATAAAGTGATGAAGAAAACACCTAATATAATATTTAGAATTCCAAAAATAACGTTTCCTCCATCACCTAATTCTCACGTAGACACTCTGCGCATATGGATATGCACACACTGCCGACTAGAAATTTTGCTACGGGGCAAACTAGGGCCGTATCCGGCATGCCGTATTGCGTACCACGGCACTTTACAGGCCGCCGTATCAGGGCTTTAACAGGCGTGAAACGGTTTTTGCATCCGGCCCTGATGCGGATGCCGGTTACGGACCTGATCAGTATACCTTTACAGGCTCTGATCCGGCTGCCGTATCTATGTGTAAAAAGACAAATGAAAACAATCCAAAAATCGCAAATAAAAAAATTCTGTCAGTATTTTTTGTTTCCATATACCTACTTATGTTCCTGCCTACATGATAATTGAATTAAAACGTTATTTTGCCTAGTTACAGTTTTTACCTACCCTCGGGATTGAACCTATGCTTTCTTATTCTAGAGCTGAGGGCGCCATCCTATTTCGCCATCCTAACACTTGTGTAAACTTTTTAATTTTATTTCCCATCTTTAGCTGAGCGCGCGACTTATTTGGCCATCCTAACACTTGTGTAAACTTTCTTATTTGCTTTCCTATCATTACCAGTCTATTTCTATTCTGCAGAATGTCAATAATTTTATGTAGAATGTTCAAGGTTGCATCATTTTTTTTGCCCATTTGCCTTTGCACATGGTGTATTTTCTACGCGCAGACCATGCGATACAAACGCGACACACTTGATCTTCAAGTGTTTTCCAGTCCAAAAGCGTGTCGATCATGTTTGCATTGCGGATATATCGCGTCGTCTGCGCGTAGAAAATACACCGTGTGCAAAGATCGTTAGGGCGTGAAAACAACTCACACACATGTAATTTCGACAAAAATAGTAAATTCACTTTTGTTCTTGTTTATATTATATATATATATATTAGGGTGTGCGGAAAAAAATCGATACTTTTTTTTCGGTTGCATCCACCAAAAAAGGTGAATTAAGGTAAGAAATGAAGAATCCTCGAAGGAGAGCTCAAACAAAAAAATTATTTTGAACGGCGCATTGCATTTGAATATTTTCCATAAGAATAACCCAGGAAAATATTGGGATTTCTGAATGTGGTAGTGCAACTCGTCACGAAAAAATCACACAAAGATGTCATTAACATATTCTCATGGAGAATCGAATTTCCAACAAAAAAGTTTTTACGAAAAATTAGCTCAGAACAACCGTTCAAGTGGAATCGCTGTCTGAAATTGAATTGATAGAAAAAAAATAATTCGAAAGGCTGTAAAAATCGAATTTCTCGCTTTACGAAAAAACTTTTTGGGGTTTTTTTTTAGAGAATGTTCTGCTCCAACATACAATTTGCATAGAATCGTTCTCAAAATATTTCTCTGATACAAAAAAGAATCAAGTACAACAAGAAATATAAAAGAAACGACATCCATCATTGATCGTGTTTCGAAAAGTTTTATTCAATTAATTTGGTTTAATAAGATAAAATAATTTGTTTTTACATTATAATCCTTGATAATCATCGTTCCTTTTTTTAAGAGTCTGTTTGTTGCAATTAGGGTATTTCCGTCGATGATTTTGCACTACGCCTAATAAATATTGTAGCTGCTCTTCGTTTTTTGTTAATGAACCGTTATATGCTTCTATCAAAGTGACACCACGTTCGGCTACGTTATTAACGACTTTTGGATTAAAAAAAAATCTAAGGAACTCAAATAAGTGGAATTTTCCTGCCATAATTCAATACGTACTCTCAAGAAATCATGAGGTAAATTGAATTGCTGGAAAATAAATAAGGATTCTTGAGTAACGAAATCGCTTGTGTCTTTTCTCAGCACCATTTCCCAATCATTTTTTTTTAACGATTACTCACTCGGAAGGATTTTTGGATTTTTCTCGAGATTGCAGAGCTTGTACCATTTTTGCCTTCACACTTATCGGCACAGCATTGTCAAAAAACGACAAAGCAACAATTTTCTCGTTAAAGTACCACAAGTGACTAGCTAATTTTTTCGAGGCAGCCTCCCCTACTACAGGATTCACTTCGCAATAACGAATGAAATTTTCTAGCAGTGACAGATCTTGATTTGCGGCCAAAATGGGGGAAAATGTGGCGGTTTCCCGTTCATGGCGCTAGTGTGAAGCTTGTAATATTACACTACGAGCTACCGCATGCTGACGCCAGGTGGCAGCGTGTGCTATGGTGCGCACGTCACTTCAATTAAAAATTTAAATTCAGACAGCGATATCACTTGAACGGTTGTTCTAAGCTAATTTTTCATAGGAACTTTTTTTGTAGGGAATTCAATTCTCTATCAGAATATCTTAATAACATTTTTGTGGGATTTTTTTTGAAGAGTTTTACTAAGACGTTCAGAAGTGCCAATATTTTCCTGTGTTATTCTTATGGAAAGTATTCAGATGCAATGCGCCGTTCGAAATAACTTTTTTTTGAGCTCTCCTTCGAGGATTCTTCTTTTTTTTCCCTTAATTCACCTTTTTTGGTGGATGCAACCGAAAAAAAATATCGATTTTTTTCCGCACACCCTAAGGTCTGCCATTAAGAATGGTTTGAATGTATTATTAAATAATGTCGCTTCAGTTCGTTTACTTATAAAAAATTAGTCCATGTTTATTACCCGCTCGCAGAGTGTAGATTGTTCGAATTCATGCGGCTTATATCGCAGACGTCAACGAAACCTAACCTCAAATTCTTGATTCGCCAATTACGTCTATGGACGCTATATTACGGCGGCATACAGGCTACCGTACTTGGCCCTGTTCAGGGTGCCTACTCGCACCCGGACTAAGTTTCCACTGGTTCGGATAGCGGCCTGATCGGTCTTCAGGCTGCCGGATCAAAATTTCTAGTCGGGCTACTGTAGTCTGCCGAACGCGGAGATCGTGGCAACGTCGCAAGCTCAGTGAATTTTTGTTGTGATTTTTCGGTATAAACGGAAATGCAAAATTTGCGCTGTCGACGAAATAATGGAAGAAGTGCGACATAAAGAAAAATTCGCCGAACGAAAAACGATCGCAAAAAATAAAAAGTCGCTCGAAATTATGACCTTTGCAAAAAGAAATAAACGGACAGAATCATGTAGATATGGAGAACGAAAATGTAGGACATCGTATCGTGAATCCTTGAATTGATGAATTTCACTTCGATGAAATGGTAACAACTCCAAGAGAAGTGAAATTTTCGATTGCCGGTCGACTGCTATGAACACTGAGCTGTGCCAGCACGCTTACCTCATCTTTGTCGGATAGTCGCAATATTCGTAATGCAAGGTTACTATATATATATATTTATATATACAAGGTGTCCCTCTTATCTCTGCCACTCGAAATAACTCGGTAATTATCGGCGCCAAAAAAATGTTCCAGATAAAAGTTGTACGGTGTGAAGGGGGCCATCAAATGCGACCAACTTTTTTTTATTTCGGTGGAGACGCCGACGGACAGTGAAGGTCACGTCCACTTTTTTAAGGCGAGATATACATTTAGGCGGGAAAAAAAGAAGCAATATTGAGCGATTTTTTAAACTAAGAAATAATTATTCTACAATTATCAAACTTTAGGTATATTTTAATAGTATATTTAAGTATACAAAACAATTTTTTTAAATTAATTTATCATAAAAATGAAGGAGCTGTGGCAGAGTATTACAGCAAAGTCGATTTGCAAACAAGTTCAAACATTATTTTAGTTACAACATGTATAGTTTTTATGTGACGGTATTTAAAATGAAGAAAATGCAATTTTCAGAAAATTGCACGCATTTACACAAAAAAAATTACATTTCAGGCAACATTTCTGTAAATTGTGGATGAGAAAAGTCGTTTTTTTTCTTCAATTTTTGAAAAACAATTCTCGTCAAGTACAATTTACCAATATTATCAATATTTCTACCAAGTTTCAACTCAACCGGCTCAATACTTTTTGAGTAATCCTGCACGCCAATTCCGACAATGCAGTTTTGAGAAAAACGCGTTTGAAGTTCACGCCTGCTCCGAATCCGAGCGGTGAGGCACAGCGTTGACGGGTAACGTTTTAAGTTTTTCGAATTTCGCTTTGAAACTTTAGGAAAATATTCTACATATGAAGCATTCCACACCAAGTGAAACACTAAAGAATCATGTAATTTTTTAATGGGCTCATAATTTGTTTTTAAGCTCGTTTGAGTGTCAAAAGCAACTACATTTTTTTTAGATTTTTAAAGTGGATTGTACACTCGAATTTGGATACCGGGAAATTTTTTTCGCTTTTTTTCGATTCATTATACTCAAAAAGTGATGCATTGTACAAAAAAAAACGTCAAAGAAGAAAATTTAGGTTTTCGAATATACTTTTCAATCATATATGTTTCATAACTGTTAAAAATTCTGCTAATGTATTTTTCAACGAAATAAGGTCAAAATAATGTTTTTCCCCAAGTTCGCCCACTTTTATTTTTCTATAAATTTGATAGAACTTTCGTTGATGTCATGACAAACCACAGACAAATTGGCATGATGGAGAATTCATATCTTCCAATTATTTTTTAAGGTTAACTGATGAAGAATTTTATCGAACCATGGATATTGAATATCGACCATTGTTTTAGGCACAACAGTGGATTGCGACGAATATTTAGTGTTATCTAGAACCATTTTGCCAAATTTCAGTATAAAATCCAATTTAAAAATCTAAAAAAAAATTAAGATGCTTTTGACACTCGAATGAACTTAAAAACAAATTATGAGCCCATTTAAAAATCAGATGATTTTTAAGTGTTTCACTTGGTGTAGAATGCTTCATATATAGTTCTATCGTTTAAAGGAGAAAAAAAAAGAAATCGATTTTTTGATCCTTGTAAATGTATATCCCGCCTTAACAAATATGTTGCTTTCGCAAAATTGCATCATTTTGAATCCAAATATGTTTAGGCTGTTTCGTGCGATTCAGAGCGCTCGGTAGCGCGTGGGGAAAGGAGGTCTTAAGGGAGACTTTGTCGTTGGAGTGCCATATTTCAGGTGTTTACATTTTATTTTTTTTTAAAGGAAACGAGTAAAGCTTGTTGAGTGCGGTTTTTTCTTTTTTTTATCCATGATGTACAGAACGTTCAAATTTTTTTTTCGAAAAAAAAAAAACCAAAATGGCGGACGTTGCAGCTTCGCGAAAACAGGTCCTCAAATCGCGGGAGGTAAACGGCTGACATCACTGCCCCCTCTTTGTTGATCTGAAACACAAATTCAAAGCATATTATCAATCTGTGACCCTTTGGTCATGGAATGACGGATGGGTTTTTCGTTTAGTACAAATTTCGGAAAATGGCGGCAATTAAAAAAAAAATCGAATTTTCGCGTTTTTTTTCGCATAAAAAGATAAATAATAAATGCAAAAATGTATTTATCAAAAAAACGATCCGTCATTCCGTGAAGACATATTTTCTGAGTATGCTCTCCAAATTTCAGGTCGATATGTTAATTACAGCGGACAGGAGAATGTCACCTATTTTTAAAAATTTAAAAATGTGTTTACACAAATGTGTTTATAATTACCACTAATCGGCAATGCCTGATCCATAGAGGCATCCCTTCTCTTCTTCTAGCTGCTCATGTTGAGCCGCTAATATCTCCCGCTACTCAATCGGGGACAAAGTCTCCCTTAAGATGAAAAAAAAAAAAAAAAACACAATTCGCGTATAAATACTTGTGTATATCATTCCTGTGATGTTTATATATCTTGCAATGTCATTTTTTTTCTACTTGGATGTAACGCCTCAAATAAAAGCATAATCAAGAAACAGATGGAAGGATCTGTGCATTGTAAAAAATAAGCGTGTTGTCGGTGTGTTGAAGTAACACACAACACGCCTACAACGTGGGTAGGGCCTGGTTACTGCGTTGAAGCAATTTGTTTTACTTATTTTACCGTGTTGAAACAACACCCGCTATACCATTCTTGGTAATAACACGTTTTAAACATGTTGTCGGAGAACACGCTTAATTTAACACACATCAAGCGCATCGAATCAACCCATTTTCTCCCGAACAATACCCTTGGTGCAGGTACACACGACTGGAACGGCGCATAACATCACACAAAGCGTCCCAAAACAACTCACCTGCGCGCGTGTACCACAAACAACTCACTTATACGCGTGTACTCCAAACAACACGCGTCTAGTGAGTTGATATGACAATATGGCCACTTTATAACCTCGCTACGTTATGGACGGACTTGTGAAAGAGTTTTTTTCAATTGCGAATGGTGTCATTTTAAAAGCGAAACACATAAGTTTTTGCTCATCGAGCAGACCTACATGAATGAAGAAAATAATGTGCTCTGTGGAGCCATGGTAGGTGCAACACTCACAAGGAACATCCCTCAGGTGACACCCTTCGATTTTGTTGAAATTTGGATACGTTATAAAGCACCGAAAAGTAAGCGTTACTTATTTTTTCTTATCGGTGAAGAAACGGTTTTAAGGGGTGAAACCACCCCGCGAAAAAGGCATCTCTGGTGGTAATATAGCAGTTTCACACACAAGGAGTTCACCGATTTTAATGAAACGAAAACGAAAATTCTTCTAATCCGAAGCAATGAAAAATCCACTATATTGCAACAAAAAAAAATTAAGGGGTGAACCACCCCTATATTGAGGGATGGTTTCACCCCTTAAAACAGTTTTTCCACCGATCGAAAATAATAAGTATCACGTACTTTTCGGTGCTTTATAACATATCCAAATTTCAACAAAATCGAAGGGTGTCACCTGAGGGATGTTCCTTGTCAGTTTATTGACGTATATATAAAATCATTGTTTGGCAGAGTGTCACTGCGAAGAAAATTTTTTATTCTGTGCTAATCAGTATTACGTTCGTTGCTAAGAATAATTTCCGTCTAGAGTGAAGAAAGATCCTTCTTAGGGGCAAAGGGCAAATTTCATTCCATGCGGACCAAGTTTTGGAAACCCGGAAAATTCTTGTTCCGAGCGACGGAAATTCTTTAATTTGTGCGGACCAATTTTTCTGTCCAGGGCGAAGAAAATTGTCCGCCCGGAGTGAC
This sequence comes from Ophion obscuratus, assembly GCA_964007375.1. Classification (NCBI taxonomy): domain Eukaryota; kingdom Metazoa; phylum Arthropoda; class Insecta; order Hymenoptera; family Ichneumonidae; genus Ophion; species Ophion obscuratus. The sequence goes on along the minus strand of OZ023316.1, from coordinate 52,950,937 downwards.
AGAAACTCCTTGTTCGGGGTAAACGAAATTTTTCCACTCTGTGCGGAGCAACTTTTCTGTCCCGAGTGGAGTAAATTTCTAGGGTTGAGGCTTCTAAATGTTTATTGCGGTAAGGCTCTGTGTATCTTGTTAAAAGCCAAGGTGATAGGAAAATTTGATGACTGAGGCTGCTATCGTGCATATATCGCTGTGATTCGAATATGCGTGCGGAACGTACGCGCGTTCCTCTTTATGCTGGTAGTCGTCTTATTCTTAGATGTATACACTCAATAAGCTTATGACGGCAAATGAGGATATTGGGAATAACCGAGAGAAGAGACATCCTGAACATTCGCTAGGATGTAACAGTTGCAACATTCTTAACGATTGAAAACAGCCTCATGCAGGCACGCAGTTTTTTCTTCCAATGGAATGTAGATATGTAACGAAGAGAGACGCTGAAAATTAAAATATCTGGGGTCTTGCATGCGCACGGCCAAGACAGATGATCGATAAGCCGAAAATTTATATATGAGCATTTTTCCCCCTATAATTAATTCTGTACGATAATTTCAAGTATGGTTATTCGCTATCTACGAATAAAATGTACACTTGATTACACAAAATTGTCGCTACCTGCGAACATCGTAATGCCAACTAATTTTAACGCCTAGGACCACCTGAAGATGTTATCTGAAAAATGTTCCAATAACCAGCTATAAATAGGGCGCGCAGTCCACAACTACGATCCAATTCGATTAGTCGACATTTCGAGGTGGTTGATGCACAACATATCGGTTCCGTAACTTTCCGACCGTCTTGTCTTCGATCATTTCTCCTCGCTTCGTAACTCGAGTACGTCGAAAACAAAGATAGATTCGAAAAAAACGACTCCGTGGTAAGTCATAAAAAATGTTCAATTATTATCCCTTCGTTGGCAGAGAGAATTCGATAAAAAGTGTCCAAAATGGCAGAACATTTTTTTTATCCTTAAAACTTTTACTCTGGGGTTTTCGAGGATGGTGATTACGAATCTGAACTCAAAATTCTGAAATTCACAATGACGAACAAATATGGCGAATGAAAATACAAATAATACAGATTGATTCGAGTAAAATTTTCAATTTCGCTCCGCCATTCTAGAGTCGCTATTTTGAATTTTCAAATTTAAAGTTCATATTCGTAATGAGCGACCTCAAAAATCCCGGAATACTAATTTTCATCTAAATCGAGTAAAGTTTTTTATTTTTGTCCGCCAAATTGGCGTCGTCATTTTGAATCTCTAAATTTTGACTTGAAATTCGGATTCAGCAAGCCCAAAAACCCCCGAGTGAGGCTCCGATTTCAAATCAGAGCAAGTTGAATAGGGTTAACGCATCTCAAACGTGAGATACGTACATCACGTAACGTAATGCCAACAAAGGCGTTAAATTGCACCGACACTTTTATTCGAACATGTGTTAAAAACTTGAATCATCATTTTCATAATTGTCCGACCGTGTTGTGAGCCACGCAGCAACATAAAACGATAAAAAATTAGTGATAACACCGAAAATGATCATAAAACAACATAGAAAAAATTATTATTATAACAAAGTAACAATAATAGATAAAAGTAGTGGAGAATGCATAATGTAAAAAAAGCTCACCCAGAATTTCTTGTGACATTTTTAACGACATTGAAGTTTGCATCGTTACAATGCAACGAAAATGAATTTCTTCCCCAAATTTTCTGTGCCAGACGTGAGCTACGTACATCACGTAAACATTTTTAAAAATTCATATTTAGCGATGATTTGTGGATGATTATGAAAATAAGAATTTACGTTGCATTTCAACAATGCAACGTAAATTCAACAATTTCAACTTCACCCCCATCGATTATAAAAAGTTGAAATTGCATTATCGAAATATCAATGTAGAAAGAAAAAGAACAGTAGCAAATATAAACACGAAATAGAATCTAAATTGGATAGTTCTCCGAGTGCTGATAAAAATAAAACCTCCATGAATTTTCGTGATTGATTCCACGAAAAAAAAAACGTTTCACTTGACTTTTTTTTCAATTCTTCACAACATTGATGATTATGTCTTTGCTGCTGCGACAAAAAAAGTTTGTATAAAATGAAAATTGGTCTTGCATTTCGTTGGTTTTTCCTTCTGGCCAACCAAGGCTCATCGGGAAATATATAATTCAATATTTTTATCTGTGAACTACAGATGTACCGTACAGCTGGCACTGTAGGAAATGCAATATATAAGGGGGAGGGGGCAAGTGTTTTTCCGTCAATTTTAATGCATCATCGATCAGATATTTGAAATAAAAAATAAACACTTTTGATAAAGTTTAATTATACTGCAAAAATCCAACTACAATTCATACTTTCTCTGGAAGTCTTCGCCTTTTCTTTTTGATTCTGTTTCGATGAATTTGTAATTCTCTATCGATAGAGCCTCGAAATTTGATCGGGTGACTTCAAGTAATTTTTACGAATATTCCATAAGAAAAATCTCGACTTTTTCCCAAATTGAAATACGTCCGCGAAGAATAAAAAAGTTGACGTCTTGCTTCACCCCCGCGAATTAAATATTAGTGGATACTGATGGCCAACTTTGAATTGACAGATCGAACGAGACCAGCGTTTCCGCCATGTTTCTTTTGGGGTTTCTTTTGATTTCCGCCGTTTCCGCCGAGATCCGTCAGGTTTACGTGGACAATTACATTGTGGAAATCGAAAATAAACATCGACTGAAACGAGTCTTGCCGACCAATGTCCCGTCGGACCATTTGGAACTCTCGAGTTTGTCGTTCGTAGATGTCGCAGATGATTGTTTCAAGGAAGCCAATGGCTTGAAGAGACTCAGCTTCAACAAAGTCCAATTTATATTCGGCCTGCCTCCCCTGGTGTTTCGATTTCTTACCAATCTCGAGTACCTGGGATTGGTGAATTCACGATTTGTATCGTCGGAGCTGCGGTACGCCTTTTGGGGCCTATCGAATCTCCGGGAACTCAATTTGACGAACACCCGTCTGCAGGTGAGGAAGGGCAGTTTATTTGGACTCACCAATAGGACGAAAATCGTGCTGACGGGTAACGACGTGTCCTTGGAGCCGAGTCACTTCCTGGAGCCCTATCCACTTTACCGTGTGTGCATAATCAACGGCATCGTCCAATGGTTCGATCGGTTTCAAAACACGATGAATGGGAGCGAAAGATGCGACATGTCGTTTCTGAAAATAGATCGTTCCGGGCCGTCCCTCAATAATATGGGTATCCAGGGTTTCAAGAAGGGCTGGTACCGCATTTTCGATGTGCCCGTCACTGGTATCTACTTTGACCACAATAATATCTCGCATCTGACGAGTGACTTCCTGAACGATCTTCCCAAAGGTCTGCAGAAACTTGACCTCTCTTGGAACAACATCACGAGCGTGGAACGAGGAGCCTTTGACAATCTGAACCTTCGCCATTTGGATCTACGTGGTAATCAAATCGAGAGGTTCGACTTTTTCACTTTTGCGAACACGAAACTCAAGTTCCTTGGATTGACCTTCAATTTGGCGACTAGCATGCCGCAGACCCTGGAAAAGCTTACCATCGGAGGACATGTGGGAAATTATGACTTCAAGTTTGAAGATTACTCAGACGACGAGTATTATTGATCTATCCTCAACGCCAATGGCGTAACTCACTCAGCGATTTGATTCGAAACTTTTAGTTCGAATCAAAAAACGAATCGCTAAATCGCGTAGCAATCGTCAGGTAAATTGCGAAGATAACTCGCATCTTGAAACTCTGTATTGTAAAGAATTAATAAAATGACAAATGATTCATCGAGCTTATGTGCATATTTGACTATCAGCCAGTCGGACCCAAAAAAAAATTCCGCGCTCTTTTACGCACTTCGATCCACCATAAATAGAGGAATCACCGTTGTCCGTTTTTGATATAAAACTAGTCAAATCGTACCACTGAAGCCACATCATTGTACCAACAAACCAAAGATCAACCCCCCCCCCCCCAGTGTAACAAATGATAGTGCCGGCTGCACATTATTCGCGTCAACAATCCAGCGTGCGATACGTACCCTTAAGGCAGTAGTGTTGGAGTGGAGTGTTTCAATATGTGCATTTTGATATTCCCCTATTTCCATGCCAAATGAATTAGTACCCGGTGCGGAAAATTGGTAGGGCATCCCTCATAAAAATAAGGGCCTATAAGGGCTTATATGGCAATCCCGACAGGGATTGCCACAATAGGGCCAGGTTTGGGCATTATCGGAAACGGACCAGTATACACAGCTTTGACTAAATCGTTTGTGGTATTTTAATAACTAGACTCAATTAGTCGATAATAGGTAAAAACAGGCTAAAAATGTGAGGGCATTAAAACATATTATATATTACATTTACAGAACCTTAAAAAAATTACATATTATTCTTATTGCCTTATTCACTCATGATGTGATGCCAGCGCGTATGTTTGAACAATCCTATTCGGTATTTTTAAAACATTTTTATAGTGACTATTTTTCGCCGAATACTTTCCATATGAAAAATGATTTCTTCCGAAGATTTTGATGATATTTTCCACTCATGAACGTTACCCGATTGTGCAGGATAAGTCAATAGATCAGTTTTCGTTTTCCAGATATTACCTTCCAACGAAAAATATTCTACACATTGATTGGATCCGAATATTTTTCTAATTTCTACTATAGGGGCAGCGTGCGGAGCTATGAGTAGGTAGGTACTAGGTTCAATACCCATATAGGTGAAATATTTTCTTCGCAAAAAATCATTCCGAAAGGCCAGGTCATGACGAATTACGATACAAAATAGTTGAGGTAAGCAATTAAGTGCTTAATTTCATTTTGGAATTATGAAATATTTTATACACATAGTACACTTACAGTGTACATTGTAACTACAGTGTACATACATAGTACATTTACAGTGTACGTTGTAAGCAAATGAAGATTTATTTAAATCGAATCTTTATTTATTCGATTTGAATATATTTGATATTTAAAAAGAATAGCGGAATCGAATAAGAAATATCTTTGAAACAAATAAGATCGTAGTAGGCCGTGAGACAAGGAAAAAACCTATCTCATTTAGGAAGGGTCTCACTTGTACAATGTTTATCTCTACAACGCTGCAAGTCCTTTTTTCAACTGTACAATGTCTTATCTCTCATCTGTGCAAACTCGACAATCCACCAACTCTACAAGAGGGAAGGGTCTCACTTGCACAATGTTTATCTCTACAACGCTGCAAGTCCTTTTTTCAAGTGTACAATGACTTATCTCTCATCTGTGCAAACTCGGCAATCGACCAACTGTACAAGAGTCTCAAGTTTGCAATTTTGAATCTCTACAACGATCTAGCCTTATGATCATCTCTACAACGTATTTATTTGGATTTGTATCAACTGCACAACGAGGCATTTGCAATATGCTTCAACTCTACAAAGTATCAACTCTACAAGAACTTTGAATACTCAACGTTCAACTGGGCAATATTTTCAACTCTACAACAGCTGGTATATCAGGTGTATCAATTGAAGAAGAGATATATATTAGCCTATTAACGCCCAAGCGACTATGTGTGAACACTTGAGAGAAAAAGGATGTTTTTTGCAGTCTACAGCAGAAATAATGTCCCCCACTCCAAGTAAAATCGCCCGTTCGTCCGATTTATGGTATCAACTTTGACTTTTGACCCTTCCTAGTGGACGAAAAAGGGGTTTTGACTCAAAAAGCGGGGTAAAATCAAAACATTCATAATTTTTCAGCGATGGGTAGGTAGTAAAAGCATTGACAGTGCCCTATTTCACTCACTCTGCTCAATAGTGGTTGATTTCAGGTAATTGAAAAAAAAATTGAGTAAGGACCCTTCGAGCTCGATTTTCTCAATCTGGCAGCATTCGTCAATCTAAGTAATGTATTTATTCGCATTTTACCTGCAATTAAATAACCTCATAAATAAACAAATATATTAATTTATGAAAGAATAAACAAAGAAAGTTTTTGTTTTTTTCATTCGCATTTTACGTGTAATTTGGCAATGTGGCAAAACGTAGATGATCCGATTACCCGGACAGAGACGAAACACAATGAAACACAATGAGACAAGACGAAACCAAAATGAGTAAGAATACAACGTTTTTTAGCGATTACAAATATTTTTTCATATATTTGTCCACGAATGTCTTGCTTTTACCCCGATTTTCAAGTTGAAACTCCTTTTTCGTCCCTTAGGAAGGGTCAAAAGTCAAAGTTAATACCATAAATCGGCCATAATACCTTTTTCTTTCAAGTGTTCAAACATAGTCGCTTGGGCGTTAATAGACTAACTACCTACCTATCTCTGAAAAATCACGAATGTTTTGATTTTACCCTGCTTTTCGAGTCAAAACCCCTTTTTCGTCCCTTAGGAAGGGTCAAAAGTCAAAGTTGATACCATAAATCGGAAGAACGGGTGATTTTACTTGGAGTGGGGGACATTATTTCTGCTGTAGACTGCAAAAAACATCCTTTTTCTCTCAAGTGTTCAAACATAGTCGCTTGGGCGTTAATAGGCTAATTTATATCTCTTCTTCAATTAATACACCTGATATACCAGCTGTTGTAGAGTTGAAAATATTGCCCACTTGAACGTTGAGTACTCAAAGTTCTTGTAGAGTTGATACTTTGTAGAGTTGAAGCATATTGCAAATGCCTCGTATTGCAGTTGATACAAATCCGAATTAATACGTTGTAGAGATGATCATAAGGCTAGATCGTTGTAGAGATTCAAAATTGCAAACTTGAGACTCTTGTACAGTTGGTCGATTGCCGAGTTTGCACAGATGAGAGATAAGTCATTGTACAGTTGAAAAAAGGACTTGCAGCGTTGTAGAGATAAACATTGTGCAAGTGAGACCCTTCCCTCTTGTAGAGTTGGTGGATTGCCGAGTTTGCACAGATGAGAGATAAGTCATTGTACAGTTGAAAAAAGGACTTGCAGCGTTGTAGAGATAAACATTGTACAAGTGAGACCCTTCCCTCATTTAATCCTGTTTGAATGAAAAAAAATTGGCAGTGTATCGTGACCTTATATAAACGGACACATATACGCAGAAACACATACGAGGGCGGTCCGATAAGTACTTAGCCTACAAAAGAAAAACGAAAGTTTTGGAAAAGTGGCGATTTATTTCTCAACATAGTCTCCTTTTAGCTCGATACACTTGACCCAGCCTTGCTTCAACTTTTTTAACCCGTCTGAAAAATACGTTTTCTGGAGGTCTGCATCGCCGGGTGGAGTCCACTGTTTCGACTGTTCCTTGGTCTTTGGTGTGTACCAATAGATCCCCGTTTCGGCGACGGTCACGAAACGACGCAGAAACTCCTTCGGATTGCGCTTAAACAGCGTCAAACACTGCTGTGAAGTGGTCTCACGGTTGCGCTTGTTGTCCGGAGTGAGCAAACGCGGCACCCATCGCGCCGACAGCTTTCTCATGCCCAATATTTCATGCAGGATATGACCCACGCGGTCTTTTGAGATGCCTAATGTCTCAGCTATCTTGCGCACCTTCAATCGGCGGTCTGCCAATACGAGATCGTGGATTTTTGTCACGTTATCCTCCGTGGTAACCGTTTTCGGGGCACCTGGGCGTTGCTCATCAAAAACCGACGTGCGACCACGTTGAAACTCGTTAAACTAATTTTTAACGATCGCCATCGAAGAAGAAAAGAGACTGTACACAGCATCCGAGCGCTCTTTGATTTCGCTTCGCGATTTCCCTTCCAAAAACAAGAATTGAATCACCGACCGATATTGCCCTTTTCCATTTTTCTAAAATCCGCGGACATGCCCGCTTTCACACGCGGTCAAAGCAAAACTACGAGTCCGATTCGGCTGAAATTTTGACATGAAATGATTAGTCGCCAATTCGCCAAATGATTCTCCAGCTTGAGATTGGTGGAGATATATGATAACTTGTAAAAAATTGTACTCCTTAAGAAGATCCCTGAGGTACCATAGGATAAAAATGCGATCTTCTAGGTGGAAAAACAGCTCAAAGTCGAAAAAAATCTTTAAAATTATCTTTTCCTAAATATCGTTTGAACGGGCTCAAAATAGCTGATATAATCTTGGAAAAATAACCTGTGTGTGTTTGTGTTCGTGTGTGCAGAGATCAGGTCTCCGCGGTTCGTCACTCCCGCAGTAATTCATGACACCAAATCCTCCCTGCGACTCTGTGTGTGTGTGTGTGTGTGTGTGTGTGTGTGTGTGTGTGTGTGTGTGTGTGTGTGTGTGTGTGTGTGTGTGTGTGTGCGTGTGTGCGTGTGTGTGTGTATTTCTAACCCTTAGCTGAGCAGTGATTTCATCCTGGTTTGCCTTGTTGTGTTGACGTGGGCGATGTAAACGCAGAACCCAAAGAATCGCACCATTTGCTCTAATCGCCCTCACCATGCGAGCTTGGACTCCCGCTTCAACAGGTCGTCCTCCATTGCGCAAGCACGCCCGTAGTCTTCTCTCAATATTTATCCTAACATAGGCGAGAAGGTCTTAGTTCCTCATTAGTGTTGCTACGCCCTCGTCTGTCCGGCATCGCAGATCAGCTACCGTCCTTATCGCCCTACCAGATCGATAAACAATTAATGATTAAACGAACTTACCTAAGTGAAGTTCAATCATGATTGTATGAAGCGCCTCTTCCGAAGAGATCATAGATGTAGTACCCCTACTCCGCACAAGTGTCGCCACGAATTTAAAGCTAGGGAAAAGAAACTTCCCTATGTCCCGGGGGCGGGCGCCGTCGTGAGCGCCACCGCGTCCATCTTCATTCTTCACAGCTTTGCCGTAACGCAAAATACGGGCATCCCCCACGAGATAAATGGGAGGGGAGGGACTGATATCTTCGAAAGAGGCGCTTCATACAATCATGATTGAACTTCACTTAGGTAAGTTCGTTTAATAGTTAATTGTATTTCGCGCCTCTTCCTCGAGATCATAGATGTAGTTGTTTAAAGCCTGTTACGGCATTCATATGATAATATCCTTTTTTACTTTATTTCACAAGAATAGAAAAGTTAGGATTAATCCTCAACGAAACGCCTCGAACAGGACGAAAACGCAAGCAAAGTAAAATAGAACAAAATGGAATCAGCTTGCAGTCGTACACTATCCCTCGATAGATGCTTGTTTTTTTTAGCTCTGGAGTACTTCCTCTGCAAACTGATTGTCTTCCAACAAGGGGACTATTGTAAAAACGCGCGAATGTTTGAGACTCTTCTGACCAACCCTTCTGACCAACCCATATCGCGTCGATACTAACGCCTTTACGTTTTGCTGACGATGTTGCGGCATGTCGCGTCCTATACGCTGAAAACACGTTAACGTCGATGCCACGCTTATGCATAACGGGCTTAATCCATGTACTGAGCGTTTGTGTACCCACCGCTTTGTGGGGTTTCTTAAACGATACGAATAATGTTACGATTGACCCTGTTACTTCTTTTGTCTTTTCTAAATACGTAAGCAGTCCCGAAGCAACAGAGATTGGTTGGTCAATAATGACTTTTTTAATATCTTTACGCGATGTAAGTCTGACGATACTTGCACCAAGCGAAAGAATGGAGAAGGACGCGGTGGCGCTCACGACGGCGGCCGCCCGCGGGACATAGGGGAGTTTCTTTTCCCTAGCTTTTAATTAGTGGAGACACTTATCGACAGTTCACATTCAGTATTCGCAGCATCCATCGGCAAAAATTTGCTCCGGCTTGGCGATCTCCAGGGTACAATGCTCACACGTATTGAATACGATAGGGTCTCAATCGTTCCTCACTCATTATGCGCCTCACTGTCGTATGCGATGATCCCATGAGAGCGACTATCCGACGCGTTCCCATGACCGGAAAAGCCCGTGCAAGCGCGATAACTTCACCTCTCCAATGGATACGAGGACGGGCAGCCCGCTGATAGCCAGCACGGTGGACTTCAAATCGTTTCTGTTCAGCATAATGTTCATCTAGACGTTGAAAATCGCGTCTGTTTGGTACTTCAGCTGGGCGAAGTCGTTGATTATCGGCACGGTATTGATCTATTTCAGCGTAGATTTCACGGGCTCGGGCATAGTTTCCTAAAGCGTCGTCTGTTGCTCGTAGCATTAGACATTGGTCCCGAACATCTCGTGGATGACCCCGCCGCTCTGTCACATCCGGAAGGAATGAGCGCATAATATTTTCGTTTCCCTCTTTGTTGGCTACGCCTAGCGCAATAGCACGGAATGAGGGTAAGAAGAGGTAGTGCGTGGGATAAAGTATAATTAAGGAATTGACACGATATTTCGGTGTTGAGGTATAATTCGACAGACTTGGTGTACGATTGACACTATGTTATTTATTATAAGATGCCAGCCAGGTTAAAACGATCAGGCCTACAAAGAATGGTTCAAAAAAGGTGTGGTCAGCTTACATTGGTTGTGTTTGTCGCTCGGACGCTCGCTCGCTCGTTCGCGTGTTTGTTGTCGCTCGCGTTACAAGGGCCTTCGCTCTTGGCCTGGTGCGCTCGCTGGTACAATCGCTGGTAAGGCGCTCGCAGGATTTTACGCTGGTCGTGTGTATACTCGATGTGTTTACTACGGCGGGCACTGCGCGTGGATAGAAATATGAACTAGGCGCAAGGTCGATGAATCGAGACTGATACTCACGGACCGATGATAGAAATTATACAAGTGTAAAATATAAAACTATTGCGGCTCGAAAAAAAAGACTACTCGTATGAAGGTTAATTGGAGATATTCGTTCGGCTTCTGAATTAAGATTCGATAGAAGAAGTTGATTCGATATTGGTTGATGGAAGACTGAGCTCTGAATTTGATGAAGATTGTCGGAAGGCTGGGATTGAGACTTGATAGAAGAACTCGATTCGATGGTAGTTGACGGGAGACTGCTTCGACTTTTTTCACACCGACCCTACTTGGTTCGCATGCGAATTTTTCGAATGAGTGCGAGACAATATTTGGGTTCTCTTCTTAGAAATAATGGCACTGATGGAAGGGGCAATTTCGCTTTGTCAACGGAAGGTGTGAGGCCGAAATTCGCGCTACGTCGTTCGCGATAGCGCGGCTACCGTTTGTTTTGGACGGCCCGGATGTTTTCATACTCCGCTCTGCTTAGCGCGTCGAATCATGCAGACTTCTCTTTGTCTCCATGCGGATGGCTAGCGTAAAGTTTTTGGAGAGAGTTCCTTTTTGACTTTTTGAGCTGCGGCTCTTCGTGGAATATTTGCCTGAGATCGTGTTCTTGTTGAAAGCCAATGTGATAGGAAAAGTCAATGACTGTGGCGGTGCTGCTATCGTGTATATATCGCTGCGATTTGAATATGCTCGCGGAACATACGCGAGTTTCGTTTAATGCTGTTACGCGTCTTATTCTTAGATTTATACATTTAATACGCTTATGACGGTAAATGAGGATATTGAGAATAACTGAGATAAGAAACTTAGATGAGAGAAGGGACATTCGCTAGGATGTAACAGCTCCATGATTTTTCAGTCTCGTGTTTTTAAATCAAAGCGGCAACAATATTTTTTCTAATTCATTCTTGGAGGATTCATTTCAAAAGCTATATTTGAATCCAGACATTGAATAGAAAATAGGAAAATTCGAACAGTTTTTGACCTTCAGTGCCAGAAAGTCTCAGTCGTAGGGAGACAACCTAGAATTTTACAACAGTTTCGGAGATTTTAAGCGGAGCCTTCAATATTCAGGTGACTTCCTGCTAAATGCACGCCTAAGCCAAAACTTTGATCTCGATCGAGCGTTGGGTAGTATTCCCCCACTAACGCTCGACTCGCTCAATCGACGGACCCGCTCCAGCCGAGTAAAGGCGATGGGGAAGCTCTAGGCGAGCTTTGCCGGTGCGGCAGAGTGGTGAAAACCTTTTTTTTCACGATTTTATCATCTATTCTGGATGGTCTAGGTCTGGAGGCAATTTTTGTTCGATTAAATATTCAATACAGCTTCTTTTATTCTCGGGCCGAGAATTTATTTGTAAGCCTAATATGTATATATATATTGTCACGTGGCAAAAATTTGAGAGCCATAGGCGGATTAGGGCGAACTTATTAACTGCGGACCCATAGGAGGATTAGGGCGAACTTAATTATTGTTTATTTATTTTTCCTTAATTGTTTTTGAATGAGTTTATTTGTCGTTGTCAACGTCAGGTTGTTTGGGTTGTCAGGACAAAAAAGTCTCTAGGTGGGCTTTAAAAACGTGTGGCAATTCGGTCATGGGAGGGGGACTACAGTGGGATCCATTGGCAGAGGCGCTTCACACAATTATAATCGAACTTCACTTAAGGCGGGATCTACATTTAGACAGGAACAAAAATAAGCAATATTGAGCCATTTTTGAAACTAAGAAATAGTTATTCTACATTTATCAAACTTTAGGTATACTTTAATAGTATATTTAAGTATACGAACCAATTTTTTTAAATTCATTCATCATCAAAATGACAGAGCTTTGGTAAAGTGTTACAGCAAGGTCGCCGCGCGAGTTGCGAATCGGCGTGCAATCTAGCTTCCCGTAGACATCGATTTGCAAAAAAGCTCAAACATTTTTCAGTTAGAACATGTATACTTTCTATGCGGCGGCCATTAAAATGAACAAAATTCAAATTTAAGAAAATGACACGCATTTGCCAAAAAAAAAATCAACATTTCACGCAACATTTCTGTTAATTGTGGATGAAAAAAGTAGTTTTTTTTTTCAATTTTTCATAAACAATTCTCGTCAAGTAGAAGGTTCCAATATTATCAATATTTCTACCAAGTTCCAACTCAATCGCCTTAATAGGTTTTTCAGTAATCCTGCACGCCAATTTCGATAGTGCAGTTTTGAGAAAAAACGCGTTTGAAGTTCACGCGCGCTCCGAATCCGAGCAGTGAGGCATAGCGTTGACGGGCTGTAACGTTTTAAGTTTTTCGAATTTCGCTTTGAAACTTTAGGTAAATATTCTACATATATAGTTCTATCGTTGAAAAAGAAAAAAAAAGAAACCGATGTTTTGATCGTTGTAAATGTATATCCCACCTCAACAAATATGTTGCTTTCGCAAAATAGCATCATTTTGAATTCCAAGCTGTTTGGGCTGTTTCGTGCGATTCGGAGCGCTCGGAGGCGCTTCGAGAAAAGAGCTCTAAAGATGAAAAAACAATCGTGTATAATTCCTTCTGTAAATCATTCCTGTGATGTTTATATATCTTGCGATGGTATTTTTTTTCTACTCGAATGTAACGCCTCAAATAAAAGCATAATCAAGAAACAGATGGAAGGATCCGTGCACTTTAAAAAATAAGCGTGTTGTCGGTATGTTGAAGGAACACACAATATGCGCACAACGTGGGTAGGACCTGGTTACTGCGTTGAAACAATTTGTTTTACTTATTTTACCATTTTCTGCGAACAACACCCTTGGTGGAGGTACAAACGACGTGAACGACGCATTGCATCACACAAAGCGTCGCAAAACAACTCACTTGCGCGCGTGTACCACAAACAAACTCACGTATACGCGTGTACTACAAACGACACGCGTTTATTGAGTTGATATGACAATATGGCCACGTTATAATCTCGCTACGTTATGGACGGACTTGTGAAAGAGTTTTTTCAATTGCGAATGTTGTTATTTTAAAAGCAAAACACATAAGTTTTTGCTCGTCGAGCAGACCTACATGAATGAAGAAAATAATGTGCTCTACGAAGCCATGATAAGTGCAACACTCAAAAGGAACATCCCTCAGGTGACACCCTTCGATTTTGTTGAAATTTGGACACGTTATAAAGCACCGAAAAGTAAGCGATACGTATTTTTTTATCGGCGGAAAAACGGTTTTAAGGGGTGAAACCACACCGCGAAAAAAGGCATCTCTGGGGGTAATATAGTAGTTTCAAACACAAGTAGTCCACCGATTTTAATGAACCAAAACGAAAATTCTTCTATTCCGAAGCAATGAAAAATCCACTATAGTGACATTGCAACAAAAAAAATTGAGGGGTGAACCACCCCTATATTGAGGGCCACCCCTCAATATAGGGGTGGTTCACCCCTTATTTTTTTTTTTGCAATATCACTATAGTGGATTTTTCCCCTTAAAGCCGTTTTTCCGCCGATGAAAAACAATACGTATCGCTTATTTTTCGGTGCTTTATAACATATCCAAATTTCAACAAAATCGAAGGGTGCCACCTGAGGGATGTTCCTTGTCAGTTTATTGACGTATATATAAAATAATTATTTGGTAGAGTGTCACTGCGAAGAAAATTTATTATTCTGTGCGAGTCTATATTTTGTTCGTTGCTAAGAAAAATGTCTGTTTAGAGTGAAGAAAGATCCTTGCTAGGGACAGCTGGCAAATTTCATTCTATGCGAACCAAGTTTTCTGTTCATCGGGAAGAAAATTTTCTGTGCGGAGTGGAGGAAATTTCTTGTTCCGAGCAGCGGAAATTCTATAATCTGTGCGCACAAATTTTTCTGTCCAGGGCAAAGAAAATTTTCCGTCCCGAGTGAAAGAAACTTCGTGTTCGGGTCAAACGAAATTTTTGATTCTGTGCGGACCAACTTTTCTGGCCGAAATGGAGTCAATTTTTAGGGTCGAGGCTTCTAGAGGTTTATTGCAGTAAGGCTCTATGTATCTTGTTTAAAGGCAAGATGATTCGAATATGCGGTTCCTTTTTATTCTGTTATTCGTCTTATTCTTAGATTTATACATTTAATAAGCTTATGACGGGAAATGTGGATTTCGGGAATAACCGAGAGAAGACACCTCCTGCACATTCGCTAGGATGTAACAGTTGCAACATTCTTAACGATTCAAAACAGCCTCATGCAGGCACCCAATTTTTCCTTCTAACGAAATGCAGATATCTATCGAAGAGAGACGCTGAATATTAAAAATTCCGGGTCTTGCACGCGCACGACCAAGACACGTAATCGATAAACAGAATATTTATATTTGGGAATTCTTTTCCCCTCTGTAATAAACTTTGTACGATAATATCACTTATGGTGATTCGTTATCTACGAATAACATGTACACTTGTCTACACAAAGCTGTCGCAACGTGCGAACATCGTAGTACCAACAAATTTTAACGCCTAGATAAAAATAGAAGTCGTAAACATCTTCGTTGTATGGCGTCGTCACGTATTCCTCTATTCTGCCTGGATATGTTATCTGAACATTTTTCAACGGACTTTGAGACTTAGGATATGTTTTATTACTTCTTTTGGCTGGTGCATGGTTTTTAAAATTAATCTTCAAAAATGGGTAAACGGGCTGCGGCGGATGTTGACAACTGAAAATAGTAAAGAATGCATAAGGGGCCGTCCATAAATTACGTAACGCAAAGTTTCTCAATGTTTTGGTCCCCCTACCCCCCCCCCCCCCCCCCACGTAACGGGACCGTAACGCTTGGCCAACCGCCCCCCCCCCCCCGTTCCGTTACGTAACGGGTGCTTTGTCGTCCATAATTGTGATTTTTTTCATAGACATAACTAATTATGAAAGGATCGGGTTTATACTCATTTTATGAAGTATATATTCGTCTAGTATTGTACCAATTTTTATGACATAATCTTGAAAATTAACCGAGATATATGCCTTTATTTGATGACAAAAAAATGTCTCTTCATTGTCCCATCGATATCTTTATGAAAGGTTATCTGTAAATTAGAAATCAACAATTTATCGATATCCATACAACTGTGGCCATCGTTATGCGTAGCTGTTTTTTTTTTTACATGATGCCGACAGTTTGAACATTTTGTTCTATTTTCAAGGCACTTTTTCTGTATTCAAGCAGTTTTTAAAAATAGTAATTATCAAATGTTAAAAACACGGATACGTACAGCCTAAGTCGCTGCGAACACAAAAATGTTTTTTTTTTAAATTGTAAATCGTTTGATAAGTTTTTAAGTATTCGCTCGGACAAGGTCGAAAAAACTAGTTTCGAGAAAGAAGCGTTCAAAGTTTTCGTTCCGTTTTTCTTGATATAGAGTTACGATTTTTTCTAGAATATTGATACTTACATTGAAGTACCTAGTCGCGGGCGATATGACGGTTCTGTATTTTCATGATACTTCACAAAATAATAC
Source organism: Ophion obscuratus (assembly GCA_964007375.1). Taxonomy (NCBI): domain Eukaryota; kingdom Metazoa; phylum Arthropoda; class Insecta; order Hymenoptera; family Ichneumonidae; genus Ophion; species Ophion obscuratus. Next base: position 52,934,797 of record OZ023316.1, on the reverse strand, counting down.
GAGCCTGTACTTTATCTATTGTAAATGATGCCACACCTGTAGGGACTGAGGCCATTGACCGGTCGCGCTACCTATTCTCACTAAAGCGACTATAAAGGCCTGCATAGACTACGACACTTATTGCGACACAAATGTCTGACACTAATGTCCGTTCTGTTCACACATAAGACGGTTTCGGTGTCCCAGAAAGTGTCTGTACTGTGATGTCGCTACACAAGTGTCTCAGGTGTTCACACACAAAACTACTGACACAGCTGCAGTACCCGCTCGGACGCCATGGAGAAACGCCGTGCGGCGGCAGCCGTAATTTCGTGCGCTGTTATTAAAGGCCTGCATAGACTACGACACTTATTGCGACACAAATGTCTGACACTAATGTCCGTTCTGTTCACACTAAGACGGTTTCGGTGTCCCAGAAAGTGTCTGTACAGTGATGTCGCGACACAAGTGTCTGAGATGTTCACACACAAAACTTCTGACACATCTGCAGTACTCGCTCAGACGCCATGGAGAAACGCCGTGCGGCGGCAGCCGTAATTTTGTGCACTGTTGTAAAGAAACGTCGTAAACGAAATAGAAAAATATGGGTCCAAGAATGGATACAAAGAAGAGGAGAACTGGGAGCTTATCATAGATTATTAAACGAATTACGAGATGAAGATCCAAAAGCATATAAAAATTTTGCCCGAATGGTGTATGAGGACTTTGAATATTTGTTAGAAAAGGTTAGCCCTTTGATAAAAAAAGAAGATACAAAGATGAGGTCAGCAATTACTCCGGGTGAACGATTATCACTCACTTTGAGGTTTCTAGCATCTGGTAAGTACTAGTTTTGTGCGTTTCAATACAGCGTACCCACAATTATTGAGTAAACTGTTTCTGTTAAATGTCACAGAGACTTGTTTGTTGCATAGTGTTTTTATGTAAAATAATTTGCTATTTACGAGAAAGCATTTCAACTTTACTTTGAAAAAGAGTGTGTACGTCAAATTTCGGGTAAAGATAAATAGGTACACATTAAAATGTTCAATAAACTTTTTCCATTTTTAGGAGACAGTTATCATTCACTCAGCTATCTATTTCGAATACCCGTATCAACAATATCTACCATCATTCCGGAATGTTGTGAAGCTATTTTTCAAGTATTAAAAAATGAGTATTTGAAGGTAAATAAATATTTTTGTTCATCTAGCACAATAACTTTACAAATATCGTAGAATCACACGATTTACTGATTTATTTAACATTATTTTTATCTATTTATTATTTTTAATTCAAAACTAACAGTGAAACGTAACAATCAACACACACACACACACACACAAACACGCGCGCAGGCGCGTATGTGTGTGTTGATTGTTACGTTTCACTGTTAGTTTTGAATTAAAAATGCGTGTGATACATATATATTACATACAATCATAAGATATATCTTTTTCTTCAGCCCAGGACGTATTAAGCGTCGGAGTTGTCAATGCTGATTCCTGTAAATCATCTTCTTCTTCTATTGCCAAAATTGAACGTTGAATTTGCCGCTTCAGTTTCTTTTTACAGTGGTTTGTCTTAAGGTTTCTTAAAGAAGAAGCAACGAACTGGCCAAAAATAGCATCGTCATCATCCGATTTATTCATTACTTCCAGGGCCTTTTCAAGAATCTCATCGTCTGTTTTTTTTTTTTTTTTCGTCGTATTTGATGTCTGATTCATAAATCCGCTTGCTTGTGAGCTCTCACTCTCTGTAGTCACCGGTGATTGATTATCCTGAAACAAGTTTTATTATTAATGTCATGTATCCTAAATGTGAATATCATTTGCAGATACCAGAAACAGTCGGAGATTGGGAAAAAATTTCGCAGGAATTCGAAAATCAATGGAATTTCCCGAACGCTATTGGAGCCCTTGACGGCAAGCATATAGTCATTCAAGCACCGTTGAAAAGTGGAAGCCGTTATTATAATTACAAGGGCACATTTAGTATTGTTCTAATGGCATTAGTAGACGCGAAATATAATTTTATTTATATCGACGTTGGCTGCAATGGAAGAGTTTCAGATGGCGGTGTATTTGATAACTGTTCACTCTCTAGTGCCCTTGCAGGAGAGACGCTAAATATCCCAGGACCAAAACCACTTCCTGGTAGAACTAAACCGGTGCCACATGTTATAATAGCCGATGATGCATTCGCTATGAAACCCTATCTGATGAAACCATTCCCTTATAGAAATCAACCCGGACCGAACCGCGTTTATAATTACAGGTTATCCAGGGCTAGACGCGTGGTTGAAAATGCTTTTGGTATACTCGCTAATCGATTCAGAATTCTACGGAAATCAATTGAACTCAATCCAGAAAAAGTTAATAGTATTGTGGGTGCTGTATGTGTACTACACAATTTTTTGATTTCAAGAAAGTCACGATGCACCTATGCACCGCCGGGTACAATGGACTGTGAAGTTAATGGTGTCTTTGAACCTGGCAGGTGGCGCCAAGAAATACCACCAGATAATGTATTTTTTCAAATAGATAGATTACAAGCACATAATATGAGTAACGATAGCAAAGTCATTCGTGAAGAATTTAAAGAATTTTTTGTAACCTCGCAGGGTGAATTGAATTGGCAGTATAAGTACATATAATGGGCATACTCACGAAGTTGAGCATGCATTGTTATCAATATAAATCTTTAAAAAATAAAGTTACTTACCATACTTCCCCTAGTTTCGTCTTTTTTAGTAGCACCTATCATAAATTTCATGGCTTCAAAAAACTCCCACTTGCTGTTATAGTTTTCGTCTGCTGCTTGACCACTCTTCCTTTTTCTCATCTTCCTTATTTCATTATTAAACTGCGTTCTTAAGTTGTGAATTTTTCTGCCGACTTCAGCGGATGTCGTGCGAAACTGTTCCGCCAAGCATTCAAGTGCTGTCTGTTTTTTAACTCTATTTTTGTAATCAGCACAACCTATTTGCCAAATTTCAGGCAGTCCTTCTACAAGAGATATCAAATTTGTTATGCTCTCCTTGCTCCACGTAAACGCCATTTTGATTTGACGCGGGTCGCGAGTGTCTGGATAGTTTCGCGCCGGTTCGAAAACTTGGACACTGCGCCAGACACTCCGACACACCCTGTTCACACGGCGCTCGGCGCGACACCTAGCGAGGTGTCGCAATAAGTGTCGTGAGATCAGACAGTGGGGTTCACACACAGACACTCGATGTATACACTGAGTGTATACACCAAAGTGTCGTAGTGTAAACCTACCTTAAGGGGCTATACCAGTGCGACACTTTAAAAAGATCGATTCTTTTTCGACAGTTTATTCTTTCAAGAATATCATTATCATTTAAATTATATATGTAAATATCATTTTATCTAGCAAAAATCGATAGTTAAATCTCTAAACGCATTTTTCTCGAAATGAGATTTTTCAAATATGCTGACAGTGTAACTCAAATAGATCCGATTGACTTGAAATTTGAACTGAGTACTCTTGAATATATTTACTCTACAATGACGTAGGATATTTTTGATTGGATAAAAATTGACGATTTGGCATTGAAAAAAACGACCATTTTGTAGGCAAGAAAAGAGACTTTTTTCATAACTACGCTATTTTGTTAGATTTTGATATTTTTCAAAAATCCTACGTCATTGTACAGGAAATACCTTCTAGTTTAACGACATTTTTTTCCTTTTTCGGTTTCAGCTACTCAATCAGCCGGAATTATGTCAGCAGTGGAGGAACTTTTTTTTGCGCCTGCGAAGGCAGCGCATTAGTCGCTTGGATCTCAATATTTACCTATGAAAAAATTATTTAATATAGGTCAAATATATTTTTAATTTTCCAAAAGATTTAATTGAGTACTTTTCGTCCAAAAAGTCCTGAAAATCACCCAAATTTCCAGCGTTCACACTGGTATAGCCCCTTAAGCTGTGTTCTTAAATTATGCATTTTTCTGTCAACTTTAGCCGATATTGTGCCAAACTGTTCCGCCAAGCATTGAAGTGCTGCCTGTTTTTTTACTCTATTTTTTATAATCAGCACAACATATTTGCCAAAGTTCAGGCAGTCCTTCCACAAAAAATATCAAATTTTTAATGCTCTCCTTGCTCCACGTAATGGCCATTTTGATTTACCGCGGGTCGCGAGTGTCTGGATAATTTCGCGCCGGTTCGAAAACTTGGACACTGCCGCAGACACTCCGACACAACCTGTTCACACGGCGCTCGACGCGACACCTAGCGAGATGTCGCAATAAATGTCCCGAGATCAGACAGTGGTGTTCACACACAGACACTCGATGTATACATTGAGTGTATACACCAAAGTGTCGTAGTGTAAACCTACCTTAACTCCGTCAACTTTCGGACTTGTGAATAAAAATTTTGCCATCATATTTTTCAATACATGTACTTTTAAGAATTATAAAAAAAAAATGTTCTTCAAATTTTGCTTGGGGGATGTGAGAGAGCTACTGTGCAAATTCTTGCACAGTGATTTTCCTCCTTAATAGACATTGCGTATAGAAAGCTGTGAGCTGTCCACGGTAAAATTGCACTCGAGGTTTAAATTAAAAACTTAAACATGCAGAAATTTTGCTATTTCTGGCACTTTTAAAATCGTGACGTAACGCAAATCTTGATGTAAAATAAAAGTTACTCTTACATTTCGTTGCATTTTTCTTCTGTCCAACTAAGGCTCATTAGGAAATATATAATTTAATACTTTTATCTGTGAACTTTTTCCTTCCAATGGAATGGAGATACGTAACGAAGAGAGACGCTGAAAATTGAAATATCTCGGGTCTTGCACACGCTCGGCCAAGACTCGTCAACGATAAGCGGAATATTTATCAACATGTTTTGTTCCTATAATGAACTCTTTGTACGATAATTTCACCTATGGTCATTCGCCATCTACGAATAAGATGTACACTTGTCTACACAAAGGTGTCGCTACCTGGGAACATTGTAATGCCAACTAATTTTAATACTTAAATAAGAACAGAAGTGTTAAACATCTTTGTTGAATTGTGTCGTCACGTATTCCTCTATTCTGCCTGAAGACGTTAACTGAATTTTTTCCCAAAAACCGACTATGTATTGGGTGCGCATTCCACTACTACGATCAGATTCGATTAGTCGACATTTCGAGGTGGTTGATGATCAACATATCGGATCCGTAACTTTCCGGCCATCTTTTCTTTGATAATTTCGACTCGCTTCGTAACTCGAGTACGTCGAAATCAAAGACAGATGCGAAAAAAAATAACGACGACGCAATAACGCCGGTACAAATAACATACTGACGTAAGTAAAGCTCGGGAAAGGTGTCTCCGTGGTAAGCCATAAGAAATGTTCAATTGTTAAATGCACCGACACTTTTATTAGAACATTTGTTCAAAACTCGAATCATCATTTCAATAATTGCCCGACCGTGTTGTTAGCCACGTAGCAACATAAAAGGATTTTTAAAAAGTGATAATACCGAAAATGATCACAAAACGACATCAATAATAATAATTATTATTATTCCAAAGTAACAATAACAGATAAAAATAGTGAAGAATGCATAATGTAAAAAAGCTCACCCAGAATTTCTTGTGACAGTTTTAACGACATTGAAGTTTGCATCGTTGCAATGCAACGAAAATGAATTTTTTCCCTAAATTTTCTGTTGCAGACGTGAGCTACGAACATCACGTAAATATTTTTAAAAATTCTTATTTAGCGATCTACAATCTTAATCTGCAAAATATGATTTTGGATAATTACGAAAATAAAAATTTTCGTTGCATTTCAACAATTTCGATAGTTCGGTGCATTATCAAAATATCAATGTAGAAAGAAAAAAACAGTAGCAAAGATAAACACGAAATAGAATCTAAATTGGATAGTGCTCTGATAAAAATAAAACCTCCATGAATTTTTGTGATTGATTCCACGAAAAAAAAATATTTCGCTTGACTTTTTTTAAAATTCTTCACAACATTGATAATTATGTCTTCGCTGCTGCGACAAAAAAAGTTTGTGTAAAATAAAAATTGGTCTTGCATTTCGTTGGTTTTGTCTTCTGGCCAACCAAGGCTCGTCAGGAAATATATAATTTAATATTTTTATCTGTGAACTACAGATGTATCGTACAGCTGATACTGTAGGAAATGCAATACATAAGGGGGGGGGGGCATAGTGTTTTTCCGTCAATTTTAATGCACCAATGAACAGATATTTGAAATAAAAAATAAACACTTTTGATAAAGTTTAATAATACTTAAAAAATTCAACTACAATTCATACTTTCTCTGGAAGTCTTCGTCTTTTCTTTTTGATTCTGTTTCGATGAATTTGTAATTCTCTATCGATAGAGCCTCGAAATTTTATCGGGTGACTTCAAGTAATTTTTACGAATATTCCATAAGAAAAATCTCGACTTTTTCCCAAATTGAAATACGTCCGCGAAGAATAAAAAAGTTGACGTCTTGCTTCACTCCCACGAATTAAATATTAGTGGATACTGATGGCCAACTTTGAATTGACAGATCAAACGAGACCAGCGTTTCCGCCATGTTTCTTTTGGGGTTTCTTTTCATTTCCGCCGTTTCCGCCGAGGTCCGTCAGGTTTACGTGGACAATTACATTGTGGAAATCGAACACGGAAACCAACTGAAACGAGTCTTGCCGACCAATCGCTCGTCGGACCATTTGGAATTCTCGGGTTTGTCGTTCGTAGATGTCGCAGATGATTGTTTCAAGGAAGCCAATGGCTTGAAGAGACTCAGCTTCAACAACGTCGAATTTACATTCGGCCTGCCTCCCCTGGTGTTTCGATTCCTTTCCAATCTCGAGTACCTGGGGTTGGTGAATTCACGATTTAAAGGGTCGGACCTGCGGTACGTCTTTTGGGGCCTATCGAATCTCCGGGAACTCAACCTGACGAACACCCGTCTGCGGATGAGGAAGGGAAATTTATTTGGACTCAGCGATAGGATCAAAATCGTGCTGACGGGTAGCGGCGTGTCCTCCTTGGAGCCGAGTCACTTCCTGGAGCCCTATCCACTTTATCGTGTGTGCATGATCAACGGAATCGTCGAATGGTTCGATCGGCTTCAAAACACGATGAATGGGTGCGAAAGATGCAACATGACGTTTCTGAACATAGATCGTTCAGAGCCGTTCCTCAATGATATGGGTATCCAGGGTTTCAAGAAGGGCTGGTTCCGCATTTTCGACGTGCCCATCACTGGGATCTTCTTTGACCACAATAATATCTCGCATCTGACGAGTGACTTCCTGAACGATCTTCCCAAAGGTCTGCAGAAACTTGACCTCTCTTGGAACAACATCACGAGCGTGGAACGAGGAGCCTTTGACAATCTGAACCTTCGCCATTTGGATCTACGTGGTAATCTAATCGAGAGGTTCGACTTTTTCACTTTTGCGAACACGAGACTCAAGTTTCTTGGATTGACCTTCAATTTGGCGACTACCATGCCGCAGACTCTGGAAAAGCTTACCCTCGGAGGACATACGGGAAATTATGAAGTCAAGTTTGAAGATAACTCAGTCGACGAGTATTATTGATCTATCCTCAACGCCAGTGGCGTAACTCACTCAGCGATTTGATTCAAAACTTTTAGTTCGTTGCGCAGGTACGTCTCCGTCGTAGGATTTGCGCAGAAAAAAAACACGAATCGCTAAATCTCGTGGTGATCGTCAGGAAAAATGCAAAGATAACTCGCATCTTGAAACTCTGTATTGTAAAGAATTAATACAATGACACATGATTGATCGTTATTTTCGATAAATTGCGATAAACTAACAACAATGGGACAAACGGCAAGAATACGTGAGAGGGAATAAATGGGACAGCAACATGAAAACCTGAATGCCGAGGCTGCGAACCAAGATTAGATTTAACAACTTCGATAATACTTTTGAGTGTAGCATAAAAATTCAGGGAAAAAATATTTCGAAAATTTGTGACCCTGGAATGTATTCATCCAAGGTTGAAAAAATGTCGGTCCATAAAATGTCTGATCTGAAGAGCGTGTATCGGATCGCTTCGAAATAGTGAACTGTAATTTCGACTAAGTGGTAAACCCGGTTCAAATTAAATTTCGTGTGTGGATGAAGAATCATGGCAGTAAGTGCGTAACGGTCGAGGTTTGTCGAAATTTCGATTGAAAAAATGGCCGGATTAAGGGATCGACAGGAATCGGCAACAGTGGCTGAAGCGCCGGGGCCTCCACAATTCAAACTTTTCGGTAAAATTTGCTCACGAATAGTATGCATTACTTAGTGAAAAAAAAAATTCACTCCAGAGATCCGATAAAGAGAAAAAGGGTGTCGGATTTTTATATAGCACTTTTTTAAAATAACATTTCAAAGCGTATTTCTGTAAAAATACCGAAAGGCACTGAACACGATTAATTCTCTGATAATATATTCCATGGATTATAATTTTTAAATGCCGCGTGGCCAAGTATTAATTTGTTAAAATTTAAATCGTCCAAATCCTTAACTTCAAACAACGTATGTTGTTTGAATGCATCTTCTTTTTTTCTCCAATAAATTATTTGATCATTAAATAAATTTTGATCTTGTTTGGAAAGTACTTAAGAGTCTCTCACTCCATCGTTCTCCCTACCCTCGACATCTGTTATGTTCGGCCTTTTATAGAAGTCATCCCAAAACACTCACCGATCCATTGAGCTTATGTGCATTTTTTACTGGCAGCCAGTCGGGCCCAAAAAAAATTTTCGCGCTCTTTTATTCATTTCGATCCACCATAAATAGAGGAATCATCGTTGTGCGTTTTTGGCATAAAACTAATCAAATCGTACCACCCAAGCCACATTATTGTAGCAACAAACCAAAGATCTACCGCCCCAGTGTAACAAATGATAGTGTCCGCTACATATTCTTCGCGTCAACGACCCAGTGTGCGATACGTATTCTTAAGGCAGTACACGCGCGTCAAATAGTCGCTGGAGTGTTTCAATATGAGCATTTTGATATTCCCCTATTTCAATGCCAAATGAATTTGTACAGGGTGTAAAGCAATGATTAGTCGCCACTTCGCCAGATGGTTCTCCAGCTCAAACTCAATAGGGTTCAAACCTTCCTCACGCATTATGCGCCTCAAGTCGTATGCGATATTCCCACGCGAGCGGTTATCCGACGCGTTCCCATGACCGGAAAAGCCAGTGCAAACGCGATGACTTCAACTTAGCAATGGATACGAGGACGGATAGCCCGCTGATAGCCAGCACGTTGGACTTCAAATCGTTCTTGATCAGCATAACGTTCATCTAGACGTTGAACATCGCGTCTGTCTGGTATTTCACCGGGACGAAGTTGTCAATTACCGGCACGGTTTTGATCTATTTCAGCGTAGATTTCACGGGTTCGGGCATAGTTTCCTAAAGCGTCGTCTGTTGCTCGTAGCATTAGACGTTGGTCCCGACCATCTCATGGATGAACCCGCCGCTCTGTCACATCCGGAAGGAATGAGCGTATAATATTTTCCTTTCCCTCTTTGTTGGCTACGCCTAGCGCAATAGCACGGAATGAGGGTAAAAAGAGGTAGTGCGTGGGATAAAGTATAATTAAGGAATTGACACGATATTTCGGTATGGAGGTATAATTCGACAGACTTGGTGTACGATTGACACTATGTTATTTATTATAAGATACCAGCCAGGTTAAAACGATCAGGCCTACGAAGAATGGTTCCAAAAAGGTGTGGTCAGCTTACATTGGTTGTGTTTCTCGCTCGGACGCTCGCTCGCTCGTTCGCGTGTTTGTTGTCGCTCGCGTTACAAGGGCCTTCGCTCTTGGCCTGGTGCGCTCGCTGGTACAATCGCTGGTAAGGCGCTCGCAGGATTTTACGCTGGTCATGTGTATACTCGATGTGTTTACTACGACGGGCACTGCGCGTGGATAGAAATATGAACTAGGCGCAAGGTCGATGAATCGAGACTGATATTCACGGACCGATGATAGAAATTATACAAGTGTAAAATATAAAACTATTGCGGCTCGAAAAAAGAAGACTACTCGTACGAAGGTTGATTGGAGATATTCGTTCGGCTTCTGAATTAAGATTCGATAGAAGAAGTCGATTCGATATTGGTTGATAGAAGACTGAGCTCTGAATTTGATGAAGATTGTCGGAAAGCTGGGATTGAGACTTGATAGAAGAACTCGATTCGATGGTAGTTGACGGGAGAGTGCTTCGACTTTTTGCACACCGACCCTACTTGGTTCGCATGCGAGTTGTTCGAATGAGTGGGAGACAATATTTGGTTTCTCTTCTTAGAAATAATGGCACTGATGGAAGGGGCAATTTCGCTTTGTCAACGGAACGCGCATGAGGTGTGAGGCTGAAATTCGCGCTAAGTCGTTCGCGATAGAGCGGCGACCATTTGTTTTGGACGGCCCGGATGTTTTCATATCCCGCTCTGCTTAGCGCGTCGAATCATGCAGACTTCCCTTTGTCTCCATGCGGATGGCTAGCGTAAAGTTTTTGGAGAGAGTTCCTTTTTGACTTTTTGAGCTGTGGCTCTTCATGGAATATTTGCCTGAGATCGTGTTCTTGTTGAAAGCCAATGTGATAGGAAAAGTCAATGACTGTGGCCGTGCTGCTATCGTGTATATATCGCTGCGATTTGAATATGCTCGCGGAACGTACGCGAGTTCCGTTTAATGCTGTTACGCGTCATATTCTTAGATTTATACATTTAATACGCTTATGACGGCAAATGAGGATATTGAGAATAACCGAGATAAGAAACTTAGATGAGAGAAGGGACATTCGTTAGGATGTAACAGCTCCATGATTTTTCAGTCGCGTGTTTTTAAATCAAAGCGGAAACAATATTTTTTCTAATTCATTCTTGGAGGATTCATTTCAAAAGCTATATTTGAATCCAGACATTGAATAGAAAATAGGAAAATTCGAACAGTTTTTGAACCTTCAATGCCAGAAAGTCTCAGTCGTAGGGAGACAACCTAGAATTTTACATTTTCGGAGATTTTAAGCGGAGCCTTCAATATTCAGGTGACTTCCTGCTAAATGCACACCTGCTAAGCCAAAACTTTGATCTCGATCGAGCGTTGGGTAGTGTTCCCCCACTAACGCTCGACTCGCTCAATTGACGGACGCGCCCCAGCCGAGTAAAGGCGATGGGGAAGCTCTAGCCGAGCTTTGCCGGTGCGGCAGAGTGGTGAAAAGCTTTTTTTTCATGATTTTATCATCTATTCTGAGCCCGTTTGAATAATATTTAGGAAAACATAATTAAATTTTTTTTTTCGTTTTTGAGCTGTTTTTCCACCTAAAAGATCGCATTTTTGACCTATGGTCCTTCAGAGACTTTTGTTCTTCTTGACGAGAATAATTTTACGTGTGCCGAAAGTTACTCGATTCTAAATACTTTGCATTCCGTGAAATATTGAGACAGCATGAGTTTTTACTCGCATTGATTGACTATAAGGAAAATGTGAACCGTAAAGGTAAAGTGTGAAGTGTATTTAGAGGCACCAAAATATTGTTGCTCTAATTTTGTCGATCGACTATAACGATTTATTAGTATGTCAAGTAAATCGGTGGTCGCGGATTTGTGGGGTCACTATTTCGGTTCGAAGTGAGTCCTCCGCCTGCAGATTCATCATTGCCATCAACGGATCATGAATCCATAAGTCCACATCCATAAATGTGTGAAAGGTTATTGGAACCATTTAGAAAGCATGAATTTGACTTTCATGATAAACCGCAAACAAAACCGTCGAAGCATTTGAAGATACACAATTAGAAGCATTATTGGACGAAGATGCGTGTCAAACGGAAAAATAATTGGCAGCACCAATAAATGTTGGCCGACAATGCATTTCCTTGCGCGTAAATGCCACGAGAATGGACCAAACGCAAGACAATAGGGTGTCAGACGAACTGAAAGTATTTTAGAGCATGACAATGCCAGACCACGTGTTCATGGACCCGTCAATAATGATCTAGGAGTAAAGTAGAAGATTGTACCCCAGCCGCCATATTCACTAGACATTGATCCCTCAGCTTACTATTTGCTTCGATCTATCGCTTCGGCCCTTTCTGCAAGACGAATTAGGTCTTGGGAAGAATAAAAAAATGAACTTCATGTATCTCTCTCAAATTACCAGACTTCCACCAGCGTGCAATCCATTTATTGCCTGGAAGATGGGCAGAGGTTGCAAGTTCCGACGAAGCATATTTTGAATAAGGCAAGAATGGTTTATTAAGTTTCAAATAATATGTTATTTTATCAACGAATACACAAAGTCATACGGACTTTTCATGAAAATAATAATGAATTTACTTAAAATAAAGGTACATTTCAATAGGGAAGGTAATCTCCGTATGCTTCCAGACATTTCCCCCACCCGCCAGGCAGATTGCGAGTTCCTTTCCGATAAAAAGATGGAGGTCTTTAGTCGATAATGCTAGTGAGGGCATTTTGACTTCATCGAACGTGTTGAAGTGGCTATCAGGCAAATTACGTTGAAGCGATCGGAACAACTGAAAATCCGACTGAGCCAAATGACTGGTGAATACGCCAGGTGTGGTAAAACTTCCCAGCCCAACGAATCTAAAGGGTCCTTTTTGCTATGTGTGATCTGGCATTGCAGCATGCAGCAATATGACCGGCCTAGGTCCTTTGCCCGTGTAAGGCCGTTTTGAATGTTGCCGAGCTTTTTTAAGCGGCTGGAAATGTCTTGTCGGATAACTCCTGATGTAGCAAGCTCCGATTGCGTTTGGCAAGGATCTTTGTCCAGAAACTGCTCCTAACCCTCGTCTTCAAATTTCTTTGGTCGTCCTGACCTCTCGCCATCCCGGCGATCGAAATTCCCATTCCCGAACCTTAGAAACCGCTTCTTCACGGCACTCATGGATAAGGCATCTTTCTCCCAATGCCTGACACATCATCTCCTTTCCGTCAAAAGTATTTTTTTTTTTCTTTTCAATTCGAACACGAAAAGCATACAGTGCCTAATATGCGCGTTATTGCAACTCATTTTGCTCACTGTGCTCACGATGTATATTTTGAGGTTACGGTAAGCTGTGGTCTGGAAAAATAGTCTACTGGGTTGGTATTATACGACCCAGGTCTGGTGGCAATTTTTTTCGTTTAAATACTCAATACAGCTTTTTTTATTCTCGAGCCGAGAACTTATTTGTACGCCTGATATTTATATTAGGGTGATTCGTTTCAGGGCAACTTTTTTTTTCGACCCATCGTGCCCGAAAACCTTTAGTTGGTACCCAAAAACAAACTTTCTTGAAAGGGGGGTATTGTCAAAAAATATTTAGAGGTCGCGAATCAAAATTGAAGGTTTCCCATTTGATTAATATTGAAAAAAATGTTTTTCTCGTTATTAGTGTTACCATTCCGTGAATTTTGATATCGCGATATTTTCCAAGTGGGTTCTCATAGGAAATATGATACTCCACAATAAAGTTAATTGAACCATGGCCATAAATTCAACCGTTTCAGCGGCATCATTATTTCAAGTGAAGATTGTGCAAAATATCTATTCAAACGGCTGTAACGCCTAAGCTATTAGATATATCGAAAAAAATTTGGATGAGAACTTTGTAGAGAAAGTAATTTTCTACAAAAATGTCTTATAAGCCGAGCCCGAAAATTCAACTCTTTCTCAGCTATAGGTGGATGAAGTAAAATAAATAGATTTTCTTAAACAAAAAAAAATCTATTTATTTTACTTCAGCCTATAGCTGAGAAAGAGTTGTATTTTCGGGGACGGCTTATAAGACTTTTTTGTAGAAAATTACTTTCTCTACAAACTTCTCATCTGAATTTTTTTCGATATATCTAAAAGCTTAGGCGTTACAGCCGTTTGAATAGATATTTTCATACAATATCCACTTGAAATAATGATGCCGCTGAAACGGTTGAATTTACGGACATGGCTCAAGGAACTTTATTGTAAAGTATCATATTTCCTATGAGAACCTACTTGGAAAATATCGCGATATCAAAATTCGCGGAGTGGTAACACTAATAATAAGAAAAACATTTTGTTCAATGTTAATCAAATGGGTAACCTTCAATTTTGATTCGCGACCTCTAAATATTTTTTGACAACACCCCCCTTTCAAGAAACTTCGTTTTTGGGTACCAACTAAAGATTTTCGGGCACGATGGGTCAGAAAAAAAAGTTACCCTGAAACGAATCACCCTAATGTATATATATTGTCACGTGCCAAAATTTGAAAGCCATAGGAGGATTAGGGCGAACTTATTAAATGCGGACCCGCAGGAGGATGAGGGCGAACTTAATTACTGTTTATTTATTATTCCTTAATTTTCTTTTGAATGAGTTTGTTTTGCGTTGTCAAGGCCAGGTTGTTTGGGTTGTCAGGACAAAAAAGTCTCTAGGTGGGCTTTAAAAATGTGTGGCAATTCGGTTATGGGAGGGGGACTACAGTGGGATCTATCGGCAGAGGCGCTACATACAATTATAGTCGAATTTCACTTAAGGCGGGATCTACATTTAGACAGGAAAAAAATAAGCAATATTCAGCGATTTTTGAAACTAAGAAATAATTATTCTACATTTATCAAACTTTAGGTATACTTTAATAGTATATTTAAGTATACGAAACAATTTTTTTTATAAACTCAAAAGACAGAGCTGTCCCAGAGTGTTACAGCAAGGTCGCCGCGGGAGTTGCGAATCGTCGTGCAGTCTAGCTTCCCGTAGACTTTGATTTTCAAAAAAGTTTAAACATTTTTTTCAGTTAGAACATGTATATTTTCTATGCAACGGTAATTAAAATGAAGAAAATGCAAATTTGAGAAAACGGCACGCAATTTACAAAAAAAATCAACATTTCATGCATCATTTCTGTAAAGTATGCATTAAAAACGTCGTTTTTTTACAATTTTTTCAAAAACCATTTTCGTCAAGTAGAAGGTACCAATATTATCAATATTTCTACTAAGTTTCAATTCAATCGGCTTAATAGTTTTTGAGTAATCCTACACGTCAATTTCGATAATGCAGTTTTGAGAAAAACGCGTTTGAAGTTCACGCTCGCTCCTAATCCGAGCGGTGAGATACAGCACCGGGCAGTAATGATTAAAGTTTTTCGAATTTCGCTTTGAAACTTTGGGAAAATATCCTACATATATAGTTCTATCTTTCAAAGAAAAAAAAAACGAAATCGATTTTTTGATCGTTGTAAATGTATATACTGCCTCAAATGGAATGGTACATTTTTTTAACCATCTTGCGGAGCACCTTAAGCCGCATAAAAAACATTCGGGGGTCGAAGTCATTCAATGTCATTCAAGGTCAGTATCGATCACACAAATCCAAATATCTCGGATCAGTACCAAATTGGTAGTGATCCGAGATATTTAGATTCGTATTTCATTTTAATATATGACCTTGAATGGCCTTGAACGACTTTGACCCCCTAATATTTTGTATGCGGCTTGAGGTGCTCCACAAGATGGTTGAAAAAAAATGTATCGTTCCATTTAAAAAAGTGGAGGTGACCTTCACTGTGCGTCAGCACCTCCACCGAAATAAAAAAAAATTAGTCGTGTTTAATGGCCACCTTCACACTGTGCAACTTTTGTCTGGAACATTTTTTTGTGACGTCGATAATTACCGAGTTATTTCGAGTGGCATAGATAAGAGGTCCCTCTTATACAGTAATATAAAAAAGTAAATATGGAAAATCTGCCCCATCTCTAGATACATTTTCTACCGATGAACGCGCCGAACGTTTGCAGCGCTGCCAGATCGCCGGCTCTAGTCTGCTCCAGTCGCTTCGGGGCGCTAGCGTCGCTAGACATTGCTTAATTTAAATTGCTATATCTCTGAAACTAGACGGTCATAATTCATGATTTTTTTTACCCATTTCGTCATATCTTCCTCTATAATTGAGATTGTATGAAATGTTAGATTTTCCACCGTTCCCCGTAAGGACACGTGTAAAGTATTCGTTTCCAAATATTTCGAATACAGAACGGTGAATCCTTTTGAAATTTTTCTGGTAATTACTTAAGGGGTCTTCTCACTTTAGACGCTACAAAAGGTTATTTTCATGATTTTTTATGATATGTTTATATGATGGATATCCATATAAAAGGTGTTACGCTTAATAAATACACTTTCGAAATACATTTTTAATTTTTTTATGTATTTATGTAACCCAATGTTTTCGTCTATAGATAGTGACTTAAATAAATAAAGTTTTTTGAAAATGTATTTCGAAAGTATATTTATTAAGTGTAACAACTTTTATATCAATATCTATAATATAAACCTATCAAAAAAATTCATGAAAATGGATTTTTCAGCGTCTAAAGTGAATGTGTCCTCGAATGTGTCCTCGAAACAAAAATAAAAGTTATAGAAAAACGCCTTGGCGAGACTACTACTTTAAAGTAATGCTCACGCGAAGAATATTTCTCGTGGAAGTGTTCGAATTGTTATTGCATAATTGTTATAACAAAAGCGATGGAAATGAAGGAAATTTCATCCCGCCTAATTTGATATTGACATATATTTGAAACACCAAGACAATGTGCATTGAGTTGTGTTGATGAGATATTGATACGGTCAATAATTGAGATTATTCTCGTCCCGTATTACGAAGCTGCATTGATTGCGGATTTGCAGTTCTCAAATTATTCATTACGCTGAGATCGATAAATCCACTTTATGCCACGTCATTTAGTCGGACAAGCTATTACCCTGAAACATTGCGAGTTGGGTGGAGCTCATGGAAGGTAAAGCAAACGCACTGTCCTTCGCGTTGAACCAATAATGCAATAGGGCATATTATTCGTCCGTGTACAGGGTGTCTCAAAAGATGCGAGCAAACGTCCGCACAAGCTTAGAGCTCGAAAAACAGGTCGATTTCAATATTTTTCTCTGATGAGAGTATTAGATCGACGAGGTTCGAATTTTACACACAACTGATACATAGTCTTGCCAAGTTTGAGTAATTTTTTTATTGAAAAATATCGATCAACAATGAAGTAATTATTATTTTAACAAAGTGCTGTTGCTGCATGGCCAATCAGGGCAGGTGGTTTGGGCAACTAAGGTGATGGGAAATTAAAAATAAAAAATGTATTTTAGTATGTACTTTAGTAACAAACCCAAACGGACCCAAACCTGCGTATGACCGGATACTTTATTGAAATTTTGAAAATGGTAAGGTCTAGAAAAAACAGTATAATTTTCGATTTATAAAATTACGTTAATCATTTGTTATTAACAAATGGATAAGCATATCAAAAAATCGTCTGGTCATACGATGAAAATATTATAAATAATGCTGAATCCGAATTCGAAGTGAATCGGACGAATAGATTTTCAAATACGACGCACAACGTTGCGAAAAAAATTAAAAAGTTCGTCCTAGCGTAGGCCCATCACAAAAGTCGTCATAGCTTTGTCAATTTGTGGAATATTAACAAAGTTTTCGTTGCGAATTAAAGTTCTGATCCTAGGCTATGAAACGCCCAATGATTTTAAAAAATCGTATTTTTGAAACGTCGAACCTACGCAGAGCCTTTGAATATGGTTTGAGTAAAAGGGACGGAGTCGTAAAATCCTCCGAAGTCCCACGAAGAAATCTCGGAAATATGTGAACCACGTACATATTCTAGACTGGATTACATTTCGGAAGTATTGCAAGCGAAGATATTCGAGAGCATAAAAAATCGAAATAGACATTTGGGAGTAAGAAAAAAGTCTCCCACAAGGAACCATTTAAATAATTGAAAATTGCAAAAGTGTCCTTCCTGGTATTACATAACGAGAAACTCTAGCCATGTCTCTTTCCAGATATATGGCAATAATGAAGCCACTGAGGCCCCGGATGGGCAGGAGAGCAACCCTCTGCGTGGCTATGGCTATTTGGATCGTCGGTGCTATCCTCTCGTTACCAATGCTACTGTTCTACACTACATATACCCAAAACTTCCCCAATGGCGAGGTCCGAGTCATCTGTTACAGCGACTGGCCCAACAGAAGCGACGATGGTCTCAGCTACGACGAATATCTGTAAGTAACTTGGCTTGTAAAAAAAAAAAAAAAAAAAAAACGAAAAGAATGTCGAAGTCGCTATTTTCTGTCAACACGAAATAGGCTCGAATAGAAAACAGGAAACGCCATGTTTGGAAATCAAATTCATCTTGCATTTTGGATTTGCATTGGAAGAGGAATTTGCGAGCCATTTTTTTAAATTAATCCGGGAAGGTGCATCAACCTACGATCGAATTAATCAAATTACCAGTAATTAGTCAATAATTAGGGTCATCATCAACCTTGAAATACTCTACTTAGAAAATTCAAATTCTGTACTTAGGTAACTCAAGCAGTGCACTTAGAAATATCAAGTACTGTACTTAGCAAATTGAAGTACTGTTATTAGAAAATGTTATTAGAAATTTACTTTAATGTTATTAGTAATTATTAGTACTGTTATTAGAAATGTATTTAGAAAATTGAACTACTCCACTTAGAAAACTCAAGTACTGTATTTAGAAAATTCATATCCTGTACTTAGAAAACACAAGTTCTATAGTTAGAAAATTCATTACTGTACATGGAAAATTCAAGTACTGCACTTTGAAAATCCAATAACTGTACTTAGAAAACTTAATGACCGTACTTAGAAAACTCAAGTACTGTACTTAGCAAATTCATATTTTGTACTTAGAAAAGTCAAGTACTGTACTCAGAAAATTCATATCCTGTACTTAGAAAACACAAGTCCTGTACTTAGAGAATTCATATACTGTACATGGAAAATTCAAGTACTGCACTTCGACAATCCAATGACTGTACTTAGAAAACTTAATGCCGTACTTAGAAAAGCCAAGTGGTGTACTTAGAAAATAATTCAAGTGGATCATTGACATAGCGCAAGTATTCTTCGCAAGTTTAGCGCTAAATGATGCAGCCTCGTTTGTATTGCTTTGTTTGGATTCTTTGGTGCTCGTAGCTTGAAAAGTTCAGTTATTTCTCGTCTAAAAAGCTTCGGAAATGCACAATTCCGTCACAATGTATCCTACCGAGAAACGCTAACGAAAATCGTACCGAAGTGCAGGATTTCAAAAGACCTTAATCGACGTAAGTTGATGAACTTCCATACCCAGTGCTGCTCCTTCCGTCTTGAGCATCTCAAGCCTTGGCTGATCGAAACTGGCCGAAACTACTTCCCGACGAACTACGGCCGGAAACAAATCGTCAACTTGGGCACATGTTCGCTAGCGCAAGATGAAGTCTGATGACTTGAGTTGTTGGCTATACGTGTGCTCAGAAGCACTTTGATCCGCAGTCATTACGCGGGAAGAAGTTTCGAGTGAGAGAGAAATTGGAAAAAAAACGGAGAGGGAGTGAGTGCGAGAGAGATCAACTTAGGTACGGTGGATTATGTCTTCATAAACTTTAAGTAGAGTATGGATGATAGTGGTAGAGAAATAGAAGTGTTGATATCAGAGAGTAATGGAAATTATGAAAAAGTGAAATAAAAATAAAAAATGGAGTAATAGTCACAAAGTGCTCGCAAAAATAACAGAATAATAGTAATGATAAATAATGTTGGGAGCAAAATAATTGTGGTAATTTTTTTTAAGCACTGAGATTGAGAGTGAGAGAGAGAGAGAGAGAGAGAGAGAGAGAGAGACAGAGAGAGAGAGAGAGAGAGAGAGAGTACAACGAAATAAAGGAAGGAGTACAAGAAAACTAGAAAAGAGGTCTCGACAAAAGCCCAAAGGAACAATGGCTTTATATAAACAAAAAAAGCAAAGTTATCAATCAATAATCAATAATTACATAAATGGCTCCAAAAAAATGTAGAGAGTGAGAAAGAGAAAAAGAGAGATCAGATTTGATTGGATTATGTTTATTTGTGCTTTAGGATAAAAACGTCCTCTGTCATCCTGCCTGCATGCGCCTTACGATAAAATGAAAGAAGAAGTACATGGAAAATGAAAAGAGGCCTCGATACAAAAACAAAAGAAAAATTATTGTATATGGACAAGATAAAAGTAAAAAGAGAGAGATAGAAAGAAAACATAAAGTACACACAAAAAAGCGTATGCAATAGAAGGGCAGGAAGCAAGAAAATTTATATGTAAACAAAATTATTTAACAAGCATTTATTCAATGTACTAAAAAGTAGGAATTAATTTTTTTACCAAGCCGCCTATATTTCATTATAAATAAAAGCTTGTGGCGCTCAAAATTTAGGCATAAGCCCTACGCTTTTATTTATATTCACATATATGCGACTTGGTAAAAAAAATTTCTACTTTTGAGTACATTGAATAAAAGAGTGTTTAAAAAAATTCACATATACATTGTTTTTTTCTTTTTAGTATTTGATTGATTTTAGCTCTAAATAGTCGGGAAGTGGGTTGAAGATCGATTGTCCGTTTTGCATCTCACAAGAAAGTCATTACTAAGTCAAGTTAAGGGGTTACGTGGGTGTCAACGCCAAAAAAGCATATTGTCTCTATTTTTTTTCAAATATAACACAAATTATTTTATTAAAAATGTTAAACACATAAAAGAGCAACATTTTAGCAATATTTTGTAAAACGTTCATCCAAAAATTTGGGAAATTCAGCCGGTGGGACCTGGTTTCCGGAGACCCGTCAAAAAAAGTGTTCTCGTGGTGGTCAGGATAACTCATGAAAGCTTTATCCGATATTTAAATAACCAATTTTTTTCTGTTAGTAGATAAATACAGCTCGCGATTGAACGAAGGATTTTTAAACAAATTGAAATTTGAATTTTTGGCAGAGTTGTATGAAAAATGGTTCAATTTTCGGTGCAATTTACACTACGTATAGCCTTGTAAAATTAATTGTAATTGAAAAAAAACCCTCGTTCAATCACCAGTCAATGCTATTTTGAAGAAGTGTGCAAAATTTCAATAAGATCGGTGCATCAGTTTTTGCGAAATCGTGTCCACTGACTTTAAAAATAGTGTTTTAAGAAAAATGCGATATACCTGCGTCGCTCCCGGCCAGTCTTTCCCTACGGGGGGAATTCCCAAAAGCTCTCTCTCTTAGACTTTTGCTCCTATTGACTTAAGACGTTAGGCCACAGTAACGGGTGAAAAATCATGTCCGAATTTAACAATTTTTTACGTATGAAAAAGTGATTAACTCATAAAATTAATTACACGTCTATTTGGTATGAATGTCAAGCTGTTAGAAAATATATATTTTTTTTTTCGATGTACAAAATGGCCGAATACTAGAAACTTCTCGAAACAGCTTTTTTCCAATTGGCGTGAAAAATAACTTCAATAATTTTTACTCGATTTACTTCAAATTTAAAGGTTATGTTCCTAATTGCATTTCGCAGTGAAGTACGTATGGAATTTCTGATTAATCGAAAACTTTTCATCTTATGAACAGTTTATGAGCAGTTATAACGAAATTTTTCACTGAAAATTCATTTCTCAAGTTCAAATACCTACAACTTTTGAATAAAACAATATTTTTTAAATTCTATTAGTATTAAATTTCCGGAAGTATTTCTATAAGTAGTATTAAAGTAGTATTTATTAAAGTATTAAAGCATCGAAGTAGTATTATCAAAGTATTACGTAGTATTATTATTAGTATAGTATTATTGAAGTATTAAAGTAGTATTATTAAAGTATTAAAGTAGTATTTATTAAAATAGTATTTATATAAGTAGTATTAAAATTCTATTAGTATTCTAATGTAGATTGACGAGAATTTTTGTTTTTTGTTCTAGGTTAAAAATTTTGGACGCTAAATGTTACGTCGTGGAGCGCCTAAAAAAGATAACAAAAGAAAATATTAGTAGTCTATCATTTTGAACATCGAAAAAAAATAGATATATTTTCTAACAGCTTGATATTCATACTAAATAGACGTGTAATTAATTTTACGAGTGAATCACTTTTTCATACGAAAAAAAATTGTTAAATTCGCAGATGATTTTATACCCGTTACTGCGGCCTAACGCCTTAAAACTTTGGGAGAATATTTAAGACATATTGTACTACTAGCTAATAACATTTTTTTTTCATGGATTTTTTTAAATTTCCCAACCCACGTAACCCCTTGAATAAAAGCTTGTAAGAATGGAGGCCAATAACCAATAGTGAGATTGTTCCCCGGTGGGTCTCAATCACCATCCAGATCATCCCAGTATCGTCTTTTGGCTGTTGATCTAGATTCCAAAACACCATACGCTCGTAAGCGAGTGTAAGAAACTGAAATCCAATTCTCGTGTGCACGAGAAAAAGCTTTCCAATTTATTTAGACACGAGGCAGCCTTGGTCCCATTTCTCTTCCGGTGCCCACGTGATCTGATCTTTCGACCTGTTCTTTCGCGCTCGACGAAGTGACAGACGTTGCTCGGTCGTCTGTCGAGGCTGCACCGAGAACATCGGAGACCTTGAGGCTATTCAGCCCTCGCGCCCAGTCCCACGTGCAACTTCCTGTCAGCTGATATTTTCTATATGGGCGGCTGCTTTCTCTTGAAGTCCGCGCGCGAATGCCGATAACAGCGACGGGCTTCCAACGCCCCACGCATTGATTGCCCACCAATGACACACGCTTCACTTTGGCTTCGACAATCGATCTTTTATCGAGACGTCCCGCGAAAGATCTACGCGACTTGCCATACACGCGTCATCGTACTGTCGATAAACGAGTGGATATTATGTGCACGCGAGAATCCAATATGGCCGCAGTGTCGTGCACGTAAATGGCACTGTCGAGGATGGAGACGGCTGGACGGACGATGACGACCATCGTTGTCGCTTCGCGATAACGTTATCCGCGTAATTCCATCGTCGTCAACCTCCCAGACGCGTCATTGTGGCGATAGGACAAGGGAAGACGTGGCGGCAATATTGTCACGCACTCACACAAGTTGAGGGCGTCAATGCAGCCACCGTAAATCGGGGAATTCTTGTAAAAATATCAAATATCATTTGAGTTAGTTGGAAATATAATTACCAGTTTTTAATCATACGGCAGTAAGGTGGGATGTGAATCGATCATGACACCTGGTAGCTTTGGTCTTCTTCTTATCTGTACTTTGATAGCTGAGTGATTGGCTTCTTATTACAAAGGATGCAGTTATTTTATCCATTGCATATTAAGGGGTCTTCTCACTTTAGACGCTAAAAAAAGGCTATTTTCGTGGAATTTTTTGATGGGTTTATATTATATTATACATCGTTATTGATTTTTTTTTATATTATAGATTATAGATGATGATATAACAGTTGTTTATTTTTATGGGAATATATTTAAAATAATACATATTGATACAAAGGTATATATCATATTTATTATATTTATTATATTATATTATATAGGAATATATCATTTTTATTATATTATTAAACTGATATATCATCATATTGATTATTAATAAATTTATATATTATTGTAATAATATATTTTTATATAATTATTAATATACTGATATCAATATATCAATGATATATTGATATAAATATATAACAAAACAGTTATATCAGTAACGAATTATATTAATCTCGTTTACATTATAGATATTGATATAAAAGTTGTTACACTTAAAAAATAAACTTTAGGTATACATTTTTTTTTAATATTTATTCAAGTCACTATTTATAGACGAAAATGTCCTAAAAAATTGTAGCTCTGCGCTGTTGATGAAATCTCAGAGATGGATCATCCGAAACAAAAAAAAAATTAAATGGTTTTAGATTCAGTATGTTAATGGCTATAGTGCATATCATACAATTTTTGATATATGCAAAAATAACAAAATGGGAGACATTTTTCGAAAAAAACAAAAAAAAACGAGTTTTCGTCAACATTTTTGGCAAAAAAAATAGTAAAAGTCAAAAAATAAATCCTTGATATGCGCTATAGCTATAGTTGTAAAGAATATGCGGTTAAAATTTCAAAAAGACCGGTTCAATAGTTTCGAAGATTGTATCAACGAGCCATCGAAAAATGTTGTTTCGAAAAAAAATGCGTTTAAGGCACCACACCACGATTCGTGCGCGGTACGAGGGTGTATTTTTCGTAATTATTTTCATGCAAACGATGGATGGATTTTTTAAAATTAATACTCATAGTCAATATATACACATAGAAGACTGTATACAAATTTTTGTACTCGAATCTAAAAAAGAATCTAAAGAATAGTTTGCGGTGTACGTCACTTCCAAGAGGAAATTGCTACTCGGCGGTTGACAGCGATTAAGCCAAACGGTTCATTTGAAAAATTCAATAAAATAATATTCAGAAACTAGATATATAGGTTTATAGCATCACGTAGGGGAATTTCGATGTCTAAAAAAAAATGGCGGACCAGTGAATTTTATTTCCGATTTTCGTGGAAAATTTTCATTGTTTATAAAAAAAAATAGAAGGGCCTTTTAATAAAACAAAAAAAATAGAAGGGTCTTTTATTTAAAAAATCTCTACGTGGTGCCATAGAAAATGGATTTTCGAAAAGTTTAAGACTTGGCGCATGCCAATCGGATGAAAAGTTTTTTTTAATGTGTTGTCAACCAGATTGAAAAGCATAGTTTCGAGAAAAAAGCGTTCAAGCCGCACATCTGCCGCTCGGTGCGGTCGTGCGCTTCGAACGGTTTCACATAAAACGCTGTATCACCGCCAATTTGACAAATTTCTTATAAAAATTTGGTGAGAGCATTCTTACCGAACGTATTTTTCAAAAAATGAAAAAAAAAATAATGACAACATTTTTTTACCGTGGTGTGGTGTCTTTAAGCTCGTTTGGGTTACATAAATACATGAAATGTTTAAAAAAATGTATTTCTAAAGTGTATTTATTAAGTGTAACAACTTTTATATCAATATCTATAATATAAACTCATTTTAAAAATTCATGAAAACAGCTTTTTTTAGCGTCTAAAGTGACAAGACCCCTTAATTATACAATCCGATAGATCAGGTCAGAAAAAAAGAACCTCCATTCATTCCACGTATAAATAATCCGGGCTCACTGGAGCCAAATTTTCGGATCATTGATTTCGATTACACTGCTAAATAACGCGGCACAGCAACTTCCCAATCGACAAATAAAATTACCATTGGAAAAGTCGCATCCCCTTAAGTCCATCCCTTCTGGTCACAATCTCCGAAATTCTACTGAAAATTGAAAGAGAATTTCGAAATAATGTTAACCGAGGGTGTATCTTTGTTGGGAAATAATATTGGCCCTCGTAACGTCTCCAGTGGCCGGACGAGATCGTTGAAGCTTTACGTCTCGGAGGATCGTAATCCTGAATGATTTTTCCCGACTTAGGTTGAGTACCGTGGTTTTCAATAGATCCGCTTTGTCAAGAGATAGGGCGGGACGTGCAATTAAGGGGAGGGTACAAACGCACACACACACAAGTGCGTCTAGAATGTGTAGGAATTAGATCGTATATAGGACAGTGGGGTGGGGGGAGGGGGGTGAGGGAAAAGCCAATATTAGTACTCGGCTGACGTTGAGTCAGCTCCCTGTCCCAATAGTAATAGAGACATGACCTATATATCCGTCGTTCTATTCAGCCACGCAAACTAGCGGCAATTCCTTTGATACCGTGACTCCGGTATAGCCTCGAACATGCTTGTATCCGGCACCCTATTAATCACCATTTTTCGTCTCTTTTTTTTTCTACCACCTTTTCAGGTACAACGTCATTTTTATGATTCTCACGTACTTCCTGCCGATCGGATCCATGACGTTCACTTACGCCAGGGTGGGCCTCGAGCTGTGGGGCTCGCAGAGCATCGGCGAAGCCACGCAGAGACAGCTGGACAACATCAGAAGCAAACGAAGGGTAGGTCTCGACTCGATTTTCTTTTCATACCGTTTTTGAACTTTCAAATCTATGGGATGTGAAGTGGAATATGGTGGGGAATGTAATAAGGGGCAGGTCTCTGTAAAAATGGAAGCTACAATTCAAAAAATTAATAAACTTACAAATTTATGGAGAAATATGTTTTCATACCATATTATGGGGATTTTTATGGGAATTGTAGATTTTTGTGAGTATTGTAATGGTCTTGGGGAGTATTGCAAGGCTTGCAAAAATTGTGGCATTTTGGGATCACAGATGAAGGAACTTGGAGGTGGTGAGCTCCGGTAACTCACCAGAGATTGCTCATTGACAATTGGAAACAAACCCAAACAAACCCAAACAAAAGCCAAGACTTGTTGACAGTGAACCCTTTTTTAGAACTTTTATTATTTCGATTGAAATATTAATTATATTCGTAAATTTTGATCAGTACAGTCGAACCTCGATATAACGAATCTCTAAGGAAGTTCGTTATATCGAAGTCATGTTCCTTAAAATGTTCTTATATATATATATATATATATATATATATTAGTACTCTAAACATAGCGATATTTTTAAATAAAGAAACGTTCAAATTAGAGTAGTTTTTACAAGCAATCAGTAATTACAGCATAATGTATATTATTGTGTCGTTGTATCAAGGTTTCGGGTGTGTAAGGGAAGGAATGGACAAATCATCGTTACATCGAGGATTTCGTTATATCGAGGTTCTACTGTACTTATTTCTTTTAAGTTCTTTCGATCTCTTATGTTTAGAATAATCATACAATTTATAAAGTTCAAGCATACGATGTAATTTTCACACCGATTTGTCTATTTTCGATGTACAGTTTAATTTTTAAAAGAATTATCTTTCAAGAGTATAAAACACGAAAAAAATGCATGAAAAATAAATTTTGTTGCGTCCAAGGTGTGCAAGTATCATTCAAATCCTTCGAACAAAATTAGTATCTTCACAACCGAATTATTTTTTCTTCATATCTATGGAAATTGAAAAACATAAAAAATGTGAAAAAATACGATTAAGGGATCTTGTAACTTTAGACGCTAAAAAACTCTTTTAATGAATTTTTTTGATAGGTTTATATTATAGATATTGATTTACAAGTTGTTACACTTAATGAATACACTTTCGAAATACATTTTTTTTTTAATATTTATTTAAATCACTATTTATTATAGACGAAAATGGTAGATAAGAAAATGTCCCAAAAAAATTGTCGGTCTGCGCTGTTGATAAAATCTCGGAGATGGATCATCCAAAACAAAAAATTAAACGGTTTGAGTTTCAGAATGTTAATGGCTATAACGCATATCGTACGATCTTCGATATATGCAAAAATAACAAAATGGCTGACATTTTTCGAAAAAACAAATAAACATGTTATTTCACCGTTTTTGGCAAAAAAGTAAATATCAAAATTTTTAAAAATCCTTGATATGCGCTATAGCTATAGTTGTAAAGAATATGTGGTTAAAATTCCTTCGGAAAACGTTGCTTCGAGAAAAACACGATTAAAGTTTGTTTGGGTTACATAAATACATTTTTTTTAATGTCATGTATTTCGAAAGTGTATTTATTAAGTGTAACAACTTTTGTATCGCTATCTATAATATAAACCTACTAAAAAAATTCATGAAAATGGCCTTTTTTAGCGTCTAAAATGAGAAGACCCCTCAAATTGTTTTATTGATCATCCAACTGCCACATCAAAAGACACCGACCAATTTTTCGAGAGAACAAAGAATTTCTATTCGAGCTGTGATAACTCCAAGAGGCGAATGAGTTTCGTTCTCAGGTGTCCAAAGACTGTCAGGATGGCCGACGGTTAATTCATAGTCGGCCAACATACAGTGCAGTGCAGTGCATCATATCGCAGATGTGTGGTAGTAACTTAGAAGGGTGTTTCATCCTGCTCATAAAGCACGACAAGAGTTGAAGGAAATCTTTCCCTTCTCGGTTGGTCCTCCAGGCGACAGGTGATTTCCGTTTAAGATTCAGCACATATTTATGCTGCATTTGCCCATATACCTACATGAATATTTATGCTGGGCGAGCTATGACGAACCTTTGAAAGTCTTCACGAACAGATCGATAATGAGAACCCTTCTTCGCCACCATCAATGGCATGCATGATGGCATTCCTGTTTTTTTTTTGCGAAGTAAACTTATCGAGTACCGATAACGAAACGATGGGTTTGGAGCTGATAGCTATCCACGGCAGTCCGTAATTAGGCTACGAGTGAATACGAAAGCTATTGCATAGGCAGGGTGGGCTGGGGTCGATAGAAACGCGGGTCAAGCCCTGATCATTTTTTAAACACAATCCCTGACTTCCTGATCAGGCTAATCAGGCTAAAAAATCAAGGCCTGATCAGGGTAAAAAATCAAGGCCTGATCGGCGTAAAAAATCAAGGCCTGATACGAGCTCCATTTTTCACGGCTCAGGATGCCCGATTTATTCCTGAGATAAAACATACAACGCATACACAAAATAGAAAAAGGCACGAAATTATAAACAACGCTGATCGTTCATTCTTTAATCTTAATATAAAATTTATTACATAGATTTTTCACATATACCGATGTGGAAAACAAATATCATTTTGTCTTATATTTGTAATAGAACAGAAACTCGAAATAAACTAAGATATATCACTGTACTATATTGCACTTGTCATCCCGAAATAAACTAATATATTTTTTAAACAAAAACTTAAGAAACTTCGCGAATAAAGTAAATAGAGCTTAAAGTTTTTATTACCGGACGTTTCTAGGGAACGTTACATTGGGCGTTCTGTTCGTTTTTTTTCCGCGACCCTCGAAGCTTCTCTTTTGCTGAATTAATCAGGCCTTGATACGGCTCTAACGGCTTGTCTAATTTGCTTCGAAAGAACTTCTATTCCGTGTTCCCTGTATTTCAAAATGACAGCCACTGAAAAATACGAAAATGTGTATCCCACTTAAAATTCCATAAGTACGAATATCCATAGGTGAGTATTGAGTGCAAATGAGTGCCAGAAAATGCGAGAGGTAGAGGAAAAGTGAGTATCGAGGGAACCCAAACAAACCCAAACAAACTCACTTATCTCTACCTCCCGCCATTTCTGGCACTCATTTCTACTCTATACTCACTTCTGGAAATTCGACTTATGCATATTCATATTTATCGATATTCGTACTTATGGATATTCGTGCTTATGGATATTCGACTTATGGATATTCGACTTATGGATATTCGTACTTATGGATATTCGTACTTATGGATATTCGTACTTATGGATATTCGTACTTATGGATATTCGTACTTATGGATATTCGTACTTATGGATATTCGTACTTATGGATATTCGTACTTATGGATATTCGACTTATGGATATTTGTACTTATGGATATTCGACTAATGGATATTCGACTTATGGATATTCGACTTATGGATATTCGACTTATGGATATTCGTACTTATGGATATTCGACTTATGGATATTCGTACTTATGGATATTCCACTAATGGATATTCACTTTTAGATATTCGTACTTATGGATATTCACTCTTGGATAATCGCACTTATGGATATTCGATTTATGGATACTCGACTTATGGATATTCGTACTTATGGATATTCGACTTATGGATACTCGACTTATGGATATTCGTACTTATGGATATTCGACTTATGGATATTTACTTTAAGATATTCGTATTTATGGATATTCGACGACAGTGGATAATCTAGCAATAATTAATGCCCATTACCAAACAGATAGGGTATGAAATGAAGTCACATTAACCGATTTTCTCAAAAACGTTCCAATTTACCCCAGCCTATCCTATATACGGCAGCAGATGTTACGGGTTGGTACGTGAGTAAATTCGCACGTCACTCACAGATATTAACGGGCGCTTGCACACCTATCCTTGCGGAGTAACATCCGAGGATGGGAGCATTGGGACGAGCGACTTGGGACCTCGTACGAGCAGTCAAGGACAGCCGTATGGATATTCATGGATGTCGACTTGTATGCAACCCCACGAAAACTTGAAACTATCGCCCGGAAGCTTGAGGCCGAGAATATCCACTCAATAATAGTTTGGGATCCTGTGCACCTGATTGGAGAATATGTGAGGCAGCGACAACGAAGATATTGTCAAAGATGGATCATACATGGTTCTTTTTCATTTTTCGGGGTCGTGATTTTTTTCACTTAGGTCACGATTTGTTGAAGGTTTGAAATTTGCAATTTTTGCAAATTGACTTCGCGTTTGGGGAAGACTAGCGTCTGGAGAAAAGGTGAAGATCGACAATTTTCTATCGATACCCGGTTGATAGAATGAAAATTCCGTTTAGTGGACTTTGTTCTTCGTATCTTTAAGTATTTTTACAAATTTTATTCACACATTTTTGTACCTAAATGGCAGCACTGAAACTGAATTAAGCGAGTCACTTTTTTTACCTGAAACAAATATTCGAAATATTTTGAGTTTCAGATAAGATTCGTCTTCGACGTTCGGAGGAACATAACAATTTTTTTAAACAAGCTTTTATTCAATGTACTAAAAGGTAGGAAATAATGTTTTTTTACCAAGTCACCTACTCGTATATGTGACGATAAATAAAAGCGTGGGCCGCTCAACTTTTTAAATGTTTAATATATTTTATCAATTCAGTTTCATTGACCGTATTTAATTTAGCACAATAGTAATAAGAGGAATTATTATCACACGTTTATACTCAGTTTCGGGATTTTTATTGAAGAAATCTAAGGTTGTTTTTCAGTAAATTAAGTACAGTTGATATGTTAACGAATGTAAATTAAAAATTATAATTGAAAATGAAAATAAATTCAATAAATTCAATTAAATTAAAAATTGAAAATTAAAAATTAAAGATTAAATATATATGTCTAAATTTTTTGACATATAGGCGACTTAGTAAAAAAAATATTGTCTACTTTTTAGAACATTGAATAAAAGCTTGTTGAAAAAAAATTTACATATACATTATTTTCCTTGTTTTAGTTTTTGGTTGATTTTAGTTCTAAGTAGTTGGGAAGTGGGTAAAATATCGATTTTCCGTTTTGCATCTCACGAGAGAGTCATCTCACACCAAGTCAAGTTAAATAAAAGCTTGTAAAAAATACCGATTTTCGATCGAATGGTGCATATTTGGAAAAGTTGTTTTCGGTAACACAAATAGCCGATTTTTTTTCGGAGAAAGTTTTCAACTTATCAAAAATCCCCTCGGTACTTTGATGTAAAACGTCGTTATGAGGATCCAAAAAAAATCAAGTCACGCAAATGTGACTCGCTTCACCCAGCTTAGCGCTACCATTTTGTTACGAAATTATGTGAAAAAAATCCGGAAAGATACTGGAAGATATGTAGAATAAAAGTCACCAAATGGAATTTTCATTCTGTCAGCTGGGTATCCATTGAAAATACTCTAAATTCACTTTCTTCCGGGCTGCCACACTGCTAGTCTCCCTCAAAAGTTGAAATCAAATTGACAGGCTGATGAGAATCACATCATTCACTGATGAATATTGATCGACAGACCCAAAAGAGGCGCTAATGATTTCCCTATGCAGAACAAAGTACAGGCCCGATTTTTCCAGTTCTCTTTTCAATCGGACTTTTCGTACCTCGCAAAAA
This sequence comes from Ophion obscuratus, assembly GCA_964007375.1. NCBI lineage: Eukaryota > Metazoa > Arthropoda > Insecta > Hymenoptera > Ichneumonidae > Ophion > Ophion obscuratus. The sequence goes on along the minus strand of OZ023316.1, from coordinate 52,903,240 downwards.
TGCGAGGTACTAATGACGACCGAGTGGAAAGTTGCAGTCCACGTACTCGAGAGCCCTGAGACTGCTGGAGTTGCAAACATAAATGTGTGTCCTTCCCGATAGGTTTTCCTCCACTTGTACAACTGAAAACATAAATACCACACTCTGGTGCTTCCCGATACGTTTCCAAACCCTGCTGAGCCTCGTGCCGCGTGCGATCGTGCTCGAATACTAATGACTCGGGCGAAACTTGTCCCTGATCAACCGAGCACGAACTTGGGCTGCGAGATTGCTCGGCAGACCGGTGTGTATGCATAAAGAAACTTGTGGACACTGGTCCACCTGTGCCTTTGCGAACGGTTCGCCTGGATCGGATACTCTCCGTAGTGCGCCGGAACCACCGCACTGCCGGATCCGGATTATACAATGAGAAAAAAAATCATTGTTCCAATATCATTGGTGTTATTGAATGATATTTCGTTGATTCAATTGTAAAATTGTTGGTTTGAATAATCGGATTTATTAGTCCAAACAAAACGCTATTGACTTTAATAACATGATAAAGTTAAAAGTTTTTTTCCATTCAAAAGATGTATTGTTAGCCGAGAACAATATATTATTAAAACTATCTAAAAAAATTATCGCGAACAAATGACATCGTTTCGAATGCATTTTCTGCAACGAACAAAAAAAGCGTTTCAATTCATAACATGAATATTGTTGATTCGAGTACACAAGAAAAATTGAATTTGGCTCGTTTGATTCAGATAAAATTTCTATTGAGTAAATATGTTATTTTATTTTTTTCACCATATCCGATATTGATTTCCAAGTTAAATGGAAATTATTCCAGAGTAAGAGGAAATTATACGAACATTATTCGTTAAAATATTAATATTTTATTTTGATTGAAAAATATTAAGCGAATGTCTGAATTGGTTAAAAAATTATGCGAAAATAAAATTTGTTTCTTGCGCATTCGGTGGAAAAAATTTCAACCAAATCATGGCCGAGCGCCACCGAAATTATAGGTGTGAGGAAACTCGTAGTTCTCGGAGTAACCGCTAGAAGCCGCACGCGCGCTCGTTTCTCGTAAGCGTAGCGCGAACCGAAAATCTACTTAAACGCCGGAAAAACTCTCAAGAGTATCGCTTCTTGGCCTGTGGCTAAGATCAAAGTATAGTATCTATTCTTATCAGTTGAAAATCTGATATTCTCTCCATGGATATTCCATTGGATATCTGATATTCTCTCCACTATTTTCGTGGATGACTATTCTAATGTTCACTTTTTCTTCAAGATTCAAAACAAATTGAAAAACTTTGAGAAATTGAGAAACTCATATGCCCCATGGCATATGAGTTTCGATGTAGTAAAGAAATAATTAATTCTATTGATTATAATTTTGTACGAAATAAAAAATGTAGCAACCGCTTAATTATTTCATCTGTACATCTAGGGGTTGTTTATAGAATGATTTCAATAGAATATATTTTTATTTGAAGGATAATGTAGATATTCAGAGAACAGAAGAGCTTTTTCAAATAAAATAATATGTTATTTAAATCAATCACATTTTCCAATATTTTATAGTATTGTTACAATCTCGTATATCGGTGGCACTCCGCAGCAGCACATTTATTTAAATCAACCAATTTATTTTCTTGATTCAATTGGTTTTTTCTCAGTGTAGATTAAAAGGCACGCCCAGCTCCTTTTACCGTAGAATAGCGTAGAATGTATTTTTTACTGAAGGTAGATGGGATTGCATACTGAAAGTAACCCCAATAATATGTTGGCCTTCAACTCACCGCAACCCGAAGAAATAAGGGTTGAAAACTTGAAAATCGCTGTATCTTGATAATTGATACCCCGATCAACAAAAGTTTCGAACACAAGTTGTTTGGAATAATAAAATTCACATAAAGTTATCAGATATCCAACCACCTATCTTTGAAAATAGCGGTACAAAAACGATTCGAAAATTCGGGGTCGATGCGGTTTTTTTGCCATTATTTTGAAAGATAGGGGATTGGACGTCGGATAATATTATGCGTATTTTATTATTCCAAACAACTTTCGTTTGAAATATTTTTGATCGGGCTATTAATTATCGAGATACGGCGATTTTTAAGTTTCAACCCCTATTTCTTAGGGTTGGAGCAAGTTCAGGGGCAACATTTGATTGGAGTTACTTTCAGTATGCAACCATCTACCTTAAGTCAAAAATTCATATTCTACGCTAAAAAGTGCTAAGTTTTTGCCTTTTTGACTGGACTATTACTAACAAGGAACATCCCTCAGGTGACACCCTCCGATTTTGTTGAAATTTGGATATGCTATAAAGCACCGAAAAGTAAGCGATACGTATTTTTTTTTATCGGCGGAAAAACGGTTTTAAGGGGTGAAACGAACTCTCGAAAATAGGGGTGTTTTTATTTTTCGTCGATAACGTTATCGTTCTCATTTCCAATGTATAGTGCACAAAAAAATAAACATTGTTGCAATTTGAATTTTTTTAATATCTCGAATCGTTAAAACGTTATCGACGAAAAACGAAAAACATCCCCATTTTTGAGGGTGCATTTCAGCCCTTAAAACCGTTTTTCCGCCGATAAAAAAGAAATACGTATCGCTTACTTTTCGGTGCTTTATAACATATTCAAATTTCAACAAAATCGAAGCGTGTCACCTGAAGGATGTTCCTTGTAAGGTTTGCTTTTGGACTGTTACATGAAACGAATTAACGTTTTATCAGGTCGAGGAATGTGCCCTCTTTTACCTCTGGTATTTTCACCATAATTTCAATATGGCAGATGAATATCAAAATCATTCGAAATTTTATCAATAACGTAAAATTGTATAGTATAATATAAACTAATAATGTATAATACAAATATCTTTGACCGTATGGTGGGGATATAAAGTGGAGTATGGGGAATGTATTAAGGGGGAAGAAGCCTGTACAGATGGAAGTTAAAAAAAATATAAAGATCTTTTCTTAATAATATAAAATAGTATGAAGCGATAATACCTGCCTCTGAAATCAACACATCGGGAGGTCGCGGGTTCGAATCACCGTCTCGTAGTTTCGTCGAGAAATAAAAACACAGGCGTGACGTAGCTCCAGTTGTACACAGATGTCGCGCGCACGGACCGGTACGTGTGTGTGTCGGTTGGGTATGGTTGTAGCCTGTGAGCTATTTCTCGACGAAACGCGACTAGCTCCGAGGCTGGGAAGCGAACTCGTGACCGGCTGTATTGGTATAGGTTTTCCGCAGTTTCCCTATACCCATGACAGAAATGTCATCATGAATATAATACAGAGGGGGAAGTCGGCTGCGGCCGCAATGGGGAGGGGGGATGATGGAGAGAAAGAACAAGTGTAGAGCGGTGGACATATAAGTGGAGCCTTGTAAAAAGCCGAAAAGGCTGTGCAAGTAAAACTTGAAATAAAAAAATAATAGTATGAAGCGATATAAAATAGTGTCTCACTATACAGAGGTTTTTTTTTGGAATTTGAAATCAAGCTCTAAATGTTAAATCACGATGGTGGGACGTTATCTGTGATGTTTTAAAATGGTGTCTTCCTTGCACAGCAAAGTTAGTGTGAAAATGGCAAAAGCTTTTTTTATCTTTAGTAAGGTATAATTCCCAAACAAACCCAAAAACTTTAAAAAATTCGCGGCACTTTGTTTCATCCGAATCTACAAAGTAGAAGCTGAGAAAATGCGATTTTGCGATGTCCTTTTTACAAGGACAGTGCCGTACGATGCTCTTCAGTAAATACTCAATGCAAAAGGTTTCGTATCATCAATCTGACTCAATTTATTGGTTTCGTGATGTCATTACGAGTATTGAGCTGTGTAGAACACAGATATATATTTTTTTGACTATAAAGAAAACGGGCTTTCCGTAACGATGGTGGTTAATCCTTGAGCGGATTAAATCGTCAAATTCATTTCGAATATACACATGAAGCAAATTTCCAACATGCCCGCGAGCGAAGCTGCGAGCAAAAGCTCGAATTATGTGGATGGTGTTGAAGTTTGCATCGCTCGAACGCGTTCCAACGATGCATTTTTTTGTCGAATAAGTAATATTTAATATTACTGTTGTCAAATGATCAAAATAAGAAAAAAAACAAATGTGAAAAAGAGCTTTTGTTGGGTTCAAACGTAATGAAAGCTCTTTTTCACATTTGTTTTTCCTTATTGAAATAGGTATTGATATTGATATAGATTATTCATATAGAGACCGAGACTAGTTCGGATAACCAAAAGGTCGGATAATCGAAACGTGGGTTTTTTGGGACGAGATCATAAACAACATCTTTTTACATAAAAACAGTACATACATATACATTAAAATTTGACATACTTGTTAACGTTGAAATATATATGTGTGTGTGTGTGTGTATGTATATATATATATATATATATATATATATATATATATATATATATATGTATATATATATACACACACACACACATATATATATATATATATATATATATATATATATATATATGTATGTATGTATGTATGTATGTATGTATGTATGTATGTATATACAGTGCTACCTCTCTAAGAGAGCCCTCGCTAAGAGAGAATTTCCCCGCCGCTTGAGCGCATTTTATGGCTTCCCCCACCTAGCTCGAGCTGTCCAGTGTACCCGAGGCCTCTCGAGTTTGTCGCGGACAACTCAATGGATGGTGGGGGAAGGCTTCGGCGACGAATTTCTCGAGAATTTCTTCCCCTAACCGCCCTAGACCGCTCTCTTAGAGAGGTAGTACTGTATTTGAAACACCTGAAAAAAGTCGAAAGCTTTTTTTATATTTAAAAAAAATAAAATCGTCCATTTTAAATTGACGAACGGTTATAACGCGTTTTTGAGCGGCTGAGTCTCGCAGCCGTTTGAGAAGGAGAAGTTGCGTTGAGTTGCTTATTGTTGCTCACGGCGGCGGCAGCGAGCAACAATGTATCTTTCGCGCCAACGTTCGGATAATTGAGCGTTCGGATAAACTAAGTCATTGTTCGGATAATTGAGGGTTCGGATGATCGAGGTTCGGATAATCGAGGTTCTACTGTATTGATATTGATATATAAATATCTTGTGATATATAATTGAAATGATATAGATTATTATTGATACAGATATTGCATTCGAACGCAACGAAAGCTCTTTTTCACATTTTTTTCTTTATTTTGATTATTTGACGAAATTATTTTGTCACATATTGCGTTCGAAAGCAACTAAAGGTCGTTTTCAAATATTTTTTCTTCCTTATTTTGACTATTATAGATATTTTTACGGTGTTATATTTTTATAGTTTTATATCTTTTGATATTGAATTGAAATTATATAGATTATTATTGACATAGATATTGCGTTCGAACGCAACGAAAGCTCTTTTTCACGTTTTTTTCCTTTTTTTTATTATTATAGATATTTTCCATGCTTTCATATTGTATATTACTATATAAGTATCTTAAAAAATGGTTGGGCAAATTTCGTAGGCAAAAATTGCCAATAGAAATCAAAGGAATTGATAAAGATTAATTTTTATTATATTCCAACGATGCAAACTTCAACCTCATTCGTGCTTTTATAATAATGTGTATAATGATAACAATATATAACAATAGTACCGAAAGCATAAGAATTCCAATGCTGTGGTCAGAAAAAGGCGAACATTTTTCAAAATTCTGCTCGTCCGAGCTCGGCCTGCTTAATTTTTCCAAGCGATTAACATTTTCGTGATAAAAATGGGATTGAGCCCAACAGAGTGCGATTAACACTCCATGTGAGTATGCCCAAAGTTCCAGCAGATTGACATCACGACCAAATTGGAATATCGACATTTTTCGTAAGTCAAAATCGAGACGAAAAAACAAGGCTAGATCCACATACCTGAATCAGTGCTTCGGAAGAATAACCCCAGACCCATCAGGATCAAATTCGCATCTCGTTTTCAACTCGGAGAGTCTTATTACGTGGATCTTATAATCGGAAGCTCCTAGCTCAGGTCCCAGGTCTGGTGAAAACTGTTTGGACTCTGTCGTCGAGAGCCCTTGATCACTCGGTAAGAAGATATCAAGTACTTGCTTGTCTGAGAAGTTATTGTGATCCGTACAACTCGAGTTTGTCGTTGCTTCCGGCGTCCTGGCGGCGGATTGCTTGAGACGGAATTCCAATTGGTATACAGCCAGAGAAGGATAGGAAGGCAGGATGGGAGGGGGAGCTGAAGCCTGGTGAAGATGTCTCATAGCCAAAGGATGCCCCTGACGCACGACTTGCCATCCTTGTTCGCGGGGAGTTTCTGCGCTGGGAATCTTCGACCCTCGGCCCAACGGGGAGTCGAGGCGTTAAGGGGTTAGGCCACAGTAACGGGTATAAAATCATGTGCGAATTTCACAATTTTTTTTTCGTATGAAAAAGTGATTTACTCATAAAATTGATTACACATCTATTTAGTATGAAGATCAAGTTGTTAGAAAATATATATTTTATTTTTTCGATATACAATATGGCCGACTACTAATATTTTATTTTGTTATATTTTTTAGGCGCTCCGCGGCATGATATTTAGCATCCACAATTTGTTGCCTAGAACAAAAAACAAAAATTCTCGTCAATCTACATTTAAATACCTGGAGAAGTACGTACGGAGTTAAAAAAATATTGTTTTATTCAAAAGTTGTAGGTATTTGAACTTAAGGGGGGATTGTCTTTTTTTTCGCAAAATTTACCGCTTTTTGGGAATTTTTTTGTGAAGAAAGTATACAACGGAAAACTTGGCATATAGTTTTATTGATCTGTTTACTACATAGAAATTTTTTTTTAAACAATTTCATCAAAAAATCCGCCTCCCACCCCCCTCGACGCGCGATGGTCCTTTTTTGATCGTGTGCACGATTACAGCCTTCACGTTCATCCTGCAACAAAAACCCAAAAAGCATTTTACTTTAGACACATATAGCTATCGTTCGATGAAGGGAAAAAAAAATTGACGATTTGGTGACGTTTTGAACTTGAAGTATCGATTTTTCGAAAAAAATTGATCGATTTTTTGTTATAAATAAAAAACTATTAAACGTATTGCTTTTTTGCTTCATCAAACGATAAAAGGATGCCAGCTGAGCATTCTGTCCAAATTTGAAGGCAATCGGTTGAATAGTTTTTGAGAAATCGTGCACACCGTAAAAAAAGGACCATCGCGCGTCGAGGGGGGTGGGAGGCGGATTTTTTGATGAAATTGTTTAAAATTTTTTTTGTATGTAGTAAACAGATCAATAAAACTATATGCCAAGTTTCACAAGTTTTCCGTTGTATACTTTCTTCACAAAAAAAATTCCCAAAAAGCGGTAAATTTTGCGAAAAAAAAAGACAACCAAGGACTTTGTCCTTGGAGTGCCATATTTCAGGTGTTTACATTTTATTTTTTTTAAAGGAAACTAGTAAAGCTTTTTGAGTGTGGTTTTTTTCTTGGTTTTATTCATGATATACAGAACGTTAAAAAAAAAATTTTTTTGAAAAAAAACCAAAATGGCGGCCATTCAGCTCCGCGAAAACAGGTCCTCAAATCGCGGGAGGTAAACGGCTGACATCACTGCCCCCTCTTTGTTGATCTGAAACACAAATTCAAAGCATGTTATCAATCTGTGACCCTTTGGTCATGGAATGACGGATGGGTTTTTCGTTTAGTACAAATTTCGGAAAATGGCGGCAATTTAAAAAAAACGAATTTTCGCGTTTTTTTCGCATAAAAAGATAAATAATAAATGCAAAAATGTATCTATCGAAAAAACGATCGTCATTCCGTGAGGACATATTTTCCGAGTATGCTCTCCAAATTTCAGGTCGATATGTTAATTATAACGGTCAGGAGAATGTCAGCCATTTTTAAAAACGTGTTTTCGAGAAAAACGCGTTTAAAGTTTTGTAATGTGTTTACACAAATGTGTTTATAATTACCGCTAATCGGCAATACCTGGTCCATAGAGGCATCCCTCCTCTTCTTCTAGCTGCTGATGTTGAGCCGCTAACATCTCCCGCTGCAATTTCAAGGACAAAGTCTCCCTTAAGAAATGAATTTGCAGTGTAAAATTTCGTCATAATTGCTCATAAACTGCTCATAAAATGAAAAGTTTTCGATTAATCAGAAATTCCGTACGTACTTTTCTGCGAAATGCAATTAGGAACATAATTTTTAAATTTGAAGTAAATCGAGTGAAAATTGTTGAAGTTATTTGTCGCGCCAATTGGAAAAAAGCTGTTTCGAGAAGTTTCGAGTAGTCGGGGAATTTGTACATCGAAAAACAAAAAAAGAAATTCTAACAGCTTGATATTCATACTAAATAGATGTGTAATTAATTTTGACAGAAAAATATTTGTTTCTACAAAATTTCTATTCATTTAAATTTTGTTTAAAATGAAATAGACAAATTTAGTGGATTCAACTGAATTATTTTTGAAAAAGGAAACCGAATCACAGTTTTATTAGGAATAAATAAAATATTAGGAATGATAAAAAATGTATGCATAGAGTGGACAATATGTCTCGATGTTTTGACGACGCGTCAAGGCGTTATACGCAGTTGCAAGACCAAAAAAAAATCGTTTTTCACGATTTTTTTCTGGAAAAGGATTTCATTTGGGCAAAACGAAAAGTATTAGGCAGTGTGGTGGCATCTTTTAGCTTTAGATTGGCATTTTTTATTTTCAACAATATTCATTAACATTGCTCCTGTAGGAAGTCTCCTGGAGGTCCCCGAAAAAAACGTGTCCGGCGGTGAGCAAAGTATCTCCGGTTTGGATCATCTAAAATGAAAAAAACCAAAAAGATTCTTTTAGGGGATAGATGAATCCAGGTATTGGTCGAAGGAATAGTCGAGATTTTAATTTTTGTCAAAATGGTGGCTCCACATAGAAACAATTTCGATTTTCGACCAAATTTTTTTCGTTCAATCGCTGAAAAAAATATATAAATAATTATCGGAACTCTTATTCCTTCGATCAATACCTGAAGAATATATCTGACAAGGTTGTGTTACAATTGCAGACCGATCGGTTGAGCCGTTTTTGAGAAATCGTGCTCACGGACTTTGAAAACACCGTTTTGAGAAAAACGCGTTTGAAGTTTTTCCGACGCTCGGAGACGCCCTCCGAGCGTCCTCACAAATATGTGTGGATTTCCGAGAATATTCGCTGGATCGATTTGAAATTTTCAGGGAATATACTCACATATTTGTACATTCCGAAAATGCAATAAAAAAAATCGATTTTTTTTAAATTTCTAACTGCGTATGACCCGTTAATATATATAGTTCGTCTGGTGTTTGATGAGAGGTTAGGCGTGTAAAAATCCCCAAATTGTATATAGGTCCAGATACTTGATGATTGCTTGAAGCTAGCCAGATCAGGCGAATTGAATCCAACCGTAAGTCCGCATACTTGACCATCGCCTGAGGCTAGCTGGATTAGGTGACTGGAGGAAACCATGATAAATACGTACAATACATCCAGTTGCCGGACTCTCACCTGACACCAACCGGAGCAGGCAAAATGAGGCATACCTTAAGGGGAGACATACACCTAGGAGCCGGAAAAAGGTCATTTTTGTGAATTTTTTCAAGGAAAACTATTTGAAATTTTCGATTGGGGTTTTAATTATCTAAAAGTATATACATTCAATAATATGTTTAATTTTCTTAATTTAAAAATATCAAAAATATACAAGGATATTGTATGATCCTTGGAGCGTCGTAAAAAAATCGGCGTATACAGTACCCACTGGCGTTTCTTCAAAAATCATCTCAAAAAAAAAAACCAAAAAGATTATTAAATTCGATACTATAATCTGGTACTTCTCATCCCCGATTTTGAAAATATCGATTTATGACAAAATGGCGGACGTGTGAACATAAATAGTGATTTTTGGGCCAAAAATTAGTTATTATTTTGCCTATAAAACAAAGACTAAGGGACGGGAAAAAAAAATCCTATGACAAGTACTAGATAATGGTGTATAGAATAACCACAAAAAACCTCAAGGCAATCGGTTCGTTGATTTTCGAGAAATTTCGGGTACCAATTTGAAAAACGTGGTTTTTCGAAAAACGCGGTTGAAAATTTGGGAATGAATAAATCATGAAATTCGTCAAGTTACAAGGAATCATCGATACCAGGCCCATAGTGTAGGTCTTCTACGGTCGGCGGAATGTTCACAGCTTCTAAATCCTCGACCTCGACCATCGAGGTGTATATCTCTCCTTAAGTAAGGCCTCCGTAGTGCAACGTGATCAAACCCGGATCAAATATCAGGCCAGCCTGATAATATTTCCACTCGGATGGTTGAATCTTCGAGCGCCATCCATGGCTAGTCCAGTTAGCGTTCGATGAAGAGATTGGTTTTTCGACTCATTGAACATCACGTAGACGATCGTAATCCTTTTCTGCATTGTTGCAAATGGACGAATCCTCCAGCAGCAAAGCTGGTATCATTGAACCGCATAACCTTCAACAAATGCGAACGGCTTCGCGTGCGCGGTTTCGTCTTTTCACGTTGTTAAACGACACCGTAAAAGCGAACGGCCGAGGAGAATTGGCCAAAATCCATGCTCTCACAGCACGAAACAAATCATCGTAAAAATTAGCACGAAGTCGTTAGGTTCATGCAAATTTTAGCGGCGTTCTGTATCGATCGTTTGCTCGGCATGGCGCTGAGTCACGTATACAACCGTGGTATGATATTCGCTGCTTCGGAAAATATAAGGAAGCGCGATAACGGGCTCCTTGATATCAGGACTTCCGTCGACCCGGATCGCAGTTACATTGTACAGTCGTCGTTGACGGATTATACCTGCTTTCTCGAGGGTGGACTTACCCCACATTCCAAACTTTCCATCGCATCTTCGGATCTAATCGGAACGATAAGCAGCAGGTCCGTTCACGAATGAACCTTGCAAAGATGAAACATGATACATCAGGCACTGCGAGGAGGTTTCTGATTAAGGGGTTGTGTGGCTTTCGAAGCCAAAAATAAGCATATTTTCTTTTTTTTTTTTTTAGGTATAATATATAAATTATTTTATTCAAAATTTGTCTTATTCAAAGAGCAACATTTCAACGATATTTTTCTTATTCAATGAAATGTTTCGGTAAATATTCGAAAGTGGGGCTCCTGCTAGAATCAGGTTCTATCTACTATTTGATTATATCAGGTATTAAACAACCCAAACAAACCAAAACAAACACAGACAAAGCCAAACAAAAAGTAGCCTGATTCTAGCAGGAGCCCCACTTCCGACTATTAACCAATATTTTCTATTCGAAAGAGCAACATTTTCACAATATTTAAAAATAATTTCATCCAAAAATTTGGGAAATTCAGCCGGTGGGACGTGGCTTCCGGAGACCCGTAAAAAAAGTGTCTTTGTAGTGGTCAGGATAACTCACGATAGCTTTATCTGAAATTGAAAAACCATTTTTTTTATCTGAGATTAAAAAACCATTTTTTTATCTGAAATTAAAAAACCATTTTTTTCTGTTAGTAGATAAGTATAGCTCGTGATTGAACGAAGGATTTTTTTTTAAATTGAAATATTAATTTTTGGCAGAGTTGTATGCAAAATAGTTCAATTTTTGGTACAATTTACACTATGTATAGCCTTGTACAATGAGTTGTCGAAAAAAAAACCTTCATTTAATCACTAGATAATGCTAGTTTGAACAAGTATGCAAAATTTCAATGAGCTCGGTGCATTAGTTTTTGAGAAATCGTGTCCACCGACTTCAAAAATAGTGTTTTGAGAAAAATGCAATATACCTCGTCGCTCCTGGCCGGTCTCTCCCAACGGGGGGAAAGCCCAAAGGCTCTCTCTCTCTCTCCTAGACTTTTACTTCGATTGACTTAAGACTTTGGGAGAATATTCTAGACATATTGTACTATTAGATAATAAAATAAAAAAACATTGATTTTTTAAATATTTCACACCCACGGGTCTTTTAAAAATGTTACACCCACGGGTCTTCTAAAAACTTCACACCCACGGGTCTTTTAAAAATTTCACACCCACGGGTCTTTTAACGGGTCTGCGTGATCTGGGGTCCAAAAAAACAAGTCGATTTTCAATATTTTTTTTCTGACGAGAGTATTGGGATTACGAGGTCGGGATTTTACACGTAATTGATACATAGTCTTGCCAAGCTTGAGCTTTTTTTAAATTGCAAATGATAAATAAACAATGGAGTTATTATTATTTAAATAAAGTGCCGCCGTTGCTGCATGAGCCATCGGAGTAGATGGTTTTGACAACTAGGGTGATCAGAAAGGAAAATATTTTTTTTTTTCAACAAGCTTTCATTTAATGTATAAAAAAAGAGAAAATATTTTTTTTACCAAGTCACCTCTATGTGACTGCAAATAAAAGCTTGGGGTGCTCAAGTTTTTAAATGTTTAATGAATTTGATCAATTCAGTTTCATTAACCGTGTTTAATTTGGCACGATAGTAATTGGAGAAATTATCATCACACGTTTATACTCAGTTTTAGGATTTTTATTTAAGAAATATAAGGTCGTTTTATAGTAAATTGAATATCGTTGATATGTTAATGGATTTATGTAAATTAAAGATTATATGTTTAAACTTTGAGCGCCCCAAGCTTTTATTTATCGTCACATATAGGTGACTTGGAAAAAAAATTGTTTTCTACTTTTTATAACATTAAATAAAAGCTTGTTTAAAAGAATTTACATATACATTTTTTTACTTTTTAGTCTTCAATTGATTTTATTAGAGCTCTGAAATGTTTGCAAAGAGGGATTAATTCTTCCAAGCGAAACGGTGTTATTATTGGTTGATTGTCGGAAGAAATCCTGGAGTACTGTGATAGGTGGCATCTGTCATAGATGTTGACTCACCACCTATTGGACCTTGCCTTTAAACCTATTTTACCTATTGGACCCTTTCAACGATTGTGCGATCCGAGAGCACTTAGAGCCAATGCATATGTTCTCGTGCACTTTCCATGTATTGTCACCTCTTAGATCCATGTTTGCAAAATTTCAGAGCTGTAAATATTCGGGAAGTGGGTCAAATATCGATTTTCCGTTTTGCATCTCACAGAATGTCATTTTTTATTTATTTTTAAGTTGAATCATGCGTTGTCACCTCTTAGATACATGTACGCAAAATTTCAGAGCTCTAAGTAGTCGGGTCGTGGGTGAAATATCGATTTTCCATTTTGCATCTCATACCAGGTCAAGTTAAATAAAAGCTTGTAAAAAAAATGTGGTTTCGGCATAATAATAAAACTTTCGTAAGACCAGATCGTTTTTTGAAATTTTCAAAATTCCAAAAATGGCAAGCTGTAGAAAAAACCTGCGATTTTCGACATAAAAAATAAGTATAGACCTTTTTAATAGTAAACTCAAATTCATTAAATATATATTCGAGAAAGACGGCAAAAAGGGGTAAATCGCAGCGGGGTGGTGCCTTAGCGCGGTGAGCGATCTGACCCTTTGCGAAAATTCTCGTAACTAGGTCATTTTTTTACTATTTACAAAAATCTTTGTTTCAAATCAAAGTTAAGACCCTAACCTATAAAATTGCGCGACAAAAATATAATATTCAAAACATGTCAAGCGCACTCAGACCATTCAAGGGTAAAACACTTTCGGAATCGGTTGACGCGTATTACAAAGGCTCGAAGTGTCTCCGTAGATACGTCCAACAAAAGTTCAAATTCGATTTCTTCATAGCAAACTCTCCTTAAGGCCTTAGGCCACAGTAACGGTTATAAAATTATGTGTAAATTTAACATTTTTTTTGGATAAAAAAGAGATTCACTCATAAAATTAATTACACATCTATTTAGTATGAATATCAAGCTGTTAGAATTGTTTTTTGTTTTTCGATGAACAAAATGGCCGACTACTCGAAACTTCTCGAAACAGCTTTTTCCCAATTAGCGTGACAAATAACTTCAACAATTTTCACTCGATTTACTTCAAATTTGAAAATTATGTTCTTAATTGCATTTCGCAGAGAAGTACGTACGGAATTTCTGATTAATCGAAAACTTTTCATTTTATGAGCAGTTATAACGAAATTTTTCACTGAAAATTCATTTCTTAAGTTCAAACACCTACAACTTTTGAATAAAACAATATTTTTTAAATTCCATACGTACTTCTCTAGGTATTCTAATATAGATTGACGAGAATTTTTGTTTTTTGTTCTACGTAAAAAATTGTGGATGCTAAATGTCACGCCGCAGAGCGCCTCAAAAATATAACAAAATAAAATATTAGTAGTCGGCCATATTGTACATCGAAAAAAAAATATACATTTTCTAACAGCTCGATATTCATACTAAATGGATGTGTAATTAATTTTATGAGTCGGTCACTTTTTCATACGAAAAAAATTGTTAAATTCGCACATGATTTTATACCCGTTCCTGTGGCCTAAAGCCTTAATCCCCCAGGTCTCAATAGTTCCCCTCGATCGCAACGTACTCGAGCTTGTAGAAACTTCAAAGTCGAGCTTTTATCGGACATATCTGCATTTAAAAAATCGGTTATAAAGTTTGTAGGCAAAAAGCTCGACCCTCCTTAATCCGGCATAAATGTGGATATCCCAAGTATGATTGGGCCAATAATTCACGCGGACTGGCAAGCAGGGGGAGGGGGGGGGAGAGACGACGCCGAAGCGAACAACAGCGAGTGAAAATGAGGTTAATCATTCTTTCGAGCAGCGTGGACAGTAATGGATTGTTTCCGGGCGAGTTGTACAAAGCGGTCACCGATACGTCCCCTCGTTGCGTATAATTCATAAACACTTGTGCGAAAGCTCGACGATGAAATTAAACATCGCCGATGCCGCTTAAACGTAATTGCCATAAACATGCGCAAGTGTAAACGAATTCGCGCGTCTCTTTGAACGCGATTCGTACTTTGGTACAGTTAATTTGCATATAATAACGTAAAAGCTTGCACCCCCTGTTGTGCTGTTGTAAATAGGGGTGGAATAAAATTTGCCAAGTCTCGTCGAAAATACAAACCCCCTCTCCCTCCGTCGTAAAATGTCTCTCGTTTTCCTTTTTGCAGCTGTCGGAAACTTCGCTTGGGTTTATTTATTTTTTCTTTTTGACGTCACTTTCCATCGAAAAATATGCTAATTCTCGGCTTGGTACGCTTTTCCACAGTCCCTTACGCAATTCGAAAACACGCTCCAGCATTGCGAACTTCTTGGCGGAACTCTTATTTCCTCCCGGACGTGCGGAATATACACACAGTTTGGTGCGCAATTTTCTGATATACAAGCAACGAGACGGAGAAGTTTTGAAACTCTTCCCGCCCGCGCCAGCTGTGCAGGCAACGTCGACAGCTCGATTAATAGCAGATTTCTTTACAAACTCGGAGAACGATGACGCTCTATGAACAAAAGAAATACAAAATCAAAAACGCAGATTGCTCGCGCAAATAATAAGGAAGAAAATGGCACAAATAATGCAAGAAACGAAAGAAACTCAATTAAAAAAATCATCAAAGATGTAAAAGAACATGTGAATCTATATAATATAAACAAAAACAAAAATAAAGCATATTAAAGCCAAAATAAAAATATGAATAAGTAATAAAAAAAGTAAGGTGACTCACTCCTGTCTTTTTATCCTTATTTGTATTTTTATTTCTACTTTGATATACGTTATTTTGTTTTTGTTTATTTTATATAGATCGTCTATCTAACAAGGAAAAGTTGCGAGGTCGATTTCTCCGATTTTTATTAATTTTGACATGCTTGTAGAATCAGTAAAAATAGACGAGACGTATTTTTTTTATATCTGCGGAACCTAATTTTTAAGGGTTGAAACGCACCCCCGAAAATTGGGGTGTTTTTCGTCGATAACGTTTTAATGATACGAGATATGAAAAAATTTCAAATTGTAACAATGTTTATTTTTGGTAAATATTAGAAAGTGTCATACCCGCTAAAAAGAGGCTGCACATTTTTTTAAATCAATTCTTTGTGATTATAAAACCTTATGTTAAGTTATCTTTTAATGGCGCATAATGTTTTTATGCATTGACATTTTTGTTTCGGTAAAATGTGAACATGCAAATACAATGTGCGAATTGCCCACCAATATACCGAGCAACACAAAAGTAAACACACTAACATACATCGAGACTTAGGTAAGAAAATTTTCGAAAATATTAAGTGTGTTTGGGTTTGTTTGGGTTAAAACAACATCAGCTCGATTCTGACAGGGGTGACACTTCCGAATATTTACTTAATTTTTTTCGTGTACTATAAATTGGAGATGAGAACGATAACGTTATCGACGAAAAACGAAAAACACCCCTATTTTGGAGGGTGCGTTTCATCCCTTAAAAATTGCGTTCCGCAGATATAAAAAAATAGGTGACGCCTATTTTTACCCATTCTACGAGCATGCTAAATTTCATTGAAGTTGGAGAGATCGACCTTGCAAACTTGTAAGTTGAGAGAGAGAGCGAGAAATAAATATCTGAATAGATATAGAGGGTATTCCGTTTGAATCAACGAACCCGAATATTTCAAAAAAATTTAACGGTACTAAAATACGTTTCAGGCAAGACTTAAATGGCTCCAAGTAGGATTTTTACACAAACGGGTACAGAACTTTATTTTTGTAGAATTACTTGTTCATTAATGCACCAATCGATGCAGTGCTTCTATCAAGAAAAATGAATGTTTCCAATTAAAAGACCTTTAAAAAACCGTACCTTCATATGTCCTGTACTTATCTACACAGAAAACACTTACTCATACCAGATAATTTGTCACCAAAGATCATTCAACTTTTGTCTGAAATATATTTTAGTACCGTCAACAGTTCTCGAAATCTTAAAGTAAGTCGATTTAAATGTGACACCTTGTAAATATGGAAAACGGATGTTTGAGGATGGTCTTTATAATGTTCTTAAATAAATCGTCGATTTTGAACAGAAGTCTTATTTATAGAGAATATTATTTGATATATCGATACTACAATTATTGATAAGAATCGAATATCTTACGCTTTTCAATTTTGATTCTTCGTGTGTATTTTTGAATGCATGATTTGTGTGGTTTGGAATATTTTATGTTTTTTTTTAACTTTTAAGTGGTCATTCTTATTAATTATTATTTTCGTTAATCATTTATGATTAACTTTCCTCCATTTTTCTCTTTTGTTTATGAACATTCCACATACATTCATTCCGCACGCTTTTTTTATTGACTTTTGTCCATTTTACTCTTTCAAAATGAAAAATGTTATCCTTTTTTTTTTACTCTCCTCCGTCAATTTTTTTTGTCACCCGTATCCATACATACATGCACAAAAGTCGCTCGATCGATGGGTAGATACACAGACCGGTCGAGAAATTCTCTCTGCTAAATCCACGCTTCGCTCTTAATAAATTAAAACGAAATCAATCGATCCCAAGAAATGGAAACTCTGTACACAACGTAGACATTATAATCAATACTTTTCGACAATTGCAGAAGTATTCACGCCAACAATGCAAATAGAGACAAAGCTTTAATAGAAATCGAAAAACAGGTTATGGAATTAAAAAAAATTATAGGTAGATTAAAGATGTCTGAAAAAAATGCACAAACATTTGTGAAAAAAAAGAAAATTAAAATAAACGTTCAAAAACAATACGCCTGCTCTCAATTACATATCTGCAGAGAGAGAAGAGAGAGAGAGAGAGAGAGAGAGAGAGAGAGAGAGAGAGAGAGAGAGAGAGAGAGAGAGAGAGAGAGAGAGAGAGAGAGAGATTAATAGCCGTGACTTATGAGGTGGATGCGTACATTATCCTACGTGCAATATTGCGGCGCTCTACAAAAGCTGCACTGCAAACTTTCATCTCCTATGTAAGAGTTCGCGTGTCTGACCAATGTTGACTGAATCCACTGTCTATGTTCTCTTTTTCAGTACCCAAGAATCTCGTATACTCGTGTTGTCTCACCATTCTCCGTGTAACTCGATTATCCTTAGAGTTGAACTTTTGCAAAAACTTTACTCCGTGCAAGTTTTCCAAGGCATATTAAAAGGAATCTGGTCCGGTCACGCCCCCGTGAACCTTCGCCGTGGGCTTTAACCTCGTACTGACTCGCGAAACACGCAATTACTGCATGAGATTCGCGAGAGTCGGGATTTCATTCTCTTTCGAATACTATTAACCTGTATTTACTTGTTCACTACTTTTCAAAGAGCTTTTCTCTCTTGGCTCCAAAATTAGAATGAATTAATAAGAGGCATTTTTATGGAGTGTAATTTGATATTATTTGATGGGAGTTTAAGAAATTTTGAAGTTGCTGTCAAAATACTGGTTCGGATTTCTATTCATTGCTTGTGGAGAAAAAAAGATGTATCGTGTCAGCTTTATCGATTGTGTTTTTTTTTTAAGTTTATTTATATTGACTCACGTACTAATTGCAGGTGATTCTCAATAATCTTACAATTATTGATAACAAATGATTATTTTACGCTATTCAATTTTATTTTTTCGTGTTGATTTTTTAATGCGTGATTTGTATGGTTTGGAATATTGTTTTTTACCTTAAAGTGGTCATTCCTGTTAATTGTTATTCGCTTTCATCAATATTTATTAACTTTTGTCCATTTTCACTCTTCTGTATTTACTTTTATCAATGTTTCACTCTTTTTTATTAACTTTTACCCATTTTGTTCACCCATGTTAGTAACTTTTTTCCATTGTTTTCCCTTTTTATTTATTTTTACGAACATTCTGTACTTTTTTTAAGTTACGAGATCCATCGAATCTTTCGCTCTGCAAATGAAAAATCGTGTTCTTGCCGCCATTGCGGAAAATCTATTATTTGCGGAAAAGCACAATTCTCAAAATCGGTCGAGGAGAGGAGGGGGGCAGGGTTGTACATCGTAATTAGGAGAGAGAGAGAGAGAGAGAGAGAGAGAGAGAGAGAGAGAGAGAGAGAGAGAGAGAGAGAGGGAGAGAGAGAGAGAGAGAGAGAGGGAGAGAGAGAGAGAGAGAGAGAGAGAGAGATATTGGAACCCAAACAAACCCAACCGTGATAATAATTGACCACAAATTTACCCCGATCTCGACTGTGGCCGCATAATGGTCAAGGCTGCAACGGGAAAGCGGTGATTCAAGTGTGACCAACGTTTCCGTTCGGGACCACAAAGTACTTAGGTAGGCTCAAGGTACCTCGTACGGACCACCGGAACTGTCCGATTAATTTAAACAAAGGAAGGTCCGCGATCCCAACATTCGCGCAGCTAAATAAACCGGAGCGTGGACAAACTCCTATTGTGTCCAAAGCGGGGGGAGGATTATTACGCGATTAAAATAAATCCGACTTTAAGTAGCCAACATTTGGGACAAAGGTTGGCGTGCTCAATTCAATTCCAAGGTCTTTCAACTGAATTTCCTTTTTCCGCGACCACAATCGTATCCCGGCGCAATTTGCACCCCTCGCTTAATTTTATACAGAATATGGTAACCAGGAATGCATTTTACGAGGAAAAGGGTTTTCAAAAAAAGACCACCCTTGTTGCAGCTTTCTGCGTTTTTCCACCTCGTATTTGCAGCTCTATCGTCGTTCAGTTTCGCGTGGCGTTTTTCGTTTCAGCTCTAATTTTAAGTAACAATAATGTGGCACCCTTAACGGAAAAAAGTTTGCGGTCACGTTAGTCTTGCGGAAAGTAAAAACTTCACCGATTTTCCATGTCCGCTGGTACAAGTTTTTCAAGCAATGACAATCGAGCGGAACGCGCTTTCGTCGAAATACAATTTTGGGATGTCAGCTCGGCAAAACTTTAAGTAGTTGCTATTTCGACGATACGAGATTTGGAAAAGTGACTTTCGGTGAATAAACTTGTGGGAAATGTTTCGGTCGAAAATCACTTTTTATTTGCCGTTTTATCTACGATTGTCAAGTTCATTGTGAGGCTGCATTTTTCATTTAGCGCCAAGTGTTTTCAACACAACACCTGAATTAAGGATCTTGTGAACGAACCCAAACATGGTGATTTCAAATCATTTAGTATATTCGGAGACATAAAATATTGAAGATTATTTCGCAAATGACAAATACAGTACTACCTCCCTAAAAGAGCCCTCGCTAAGAGAGAATTTCCCCGCCGTTCCGCTTGAGCGCATTTTATGGCTTCCCCCACCTAAGCTCGAGCTGTCCAGTGTACCCGAGGCCTCCCGAGTTTGTCGCGGACAACTCCATAAGAGATCGCGAGCGATTTCAGAAAATCGCACGTCGCACGATTGTCAAATGGATAATATTCCTTTGTATAATAATATATACGTTTAAGCCGTAAAGTCGGAGAAAAAAACATGCACCATAATTAAATTTCAAGTAGTAATTTAATGCAAGTAAAATATATTTTCGATTCAGCCATCCCGTTTTATCTAAAAATGAAATATTTATACATATATATACATTGTATATTTCAACTTGAAGTATATACACAAGATAAATTGTTAGTTACATTTTTTTTGTACACTGTACAGTAGAACCTCAATTATCCGAACGATGACTTAGTTTATCCGAACTCTCAATTATCCGAACGTTGGCGCGAAAGATACATTGTTGCTCGCTGCCACCGCCGTGAGCAACAATGAGGAACCCAACGCAATCTCTCCTTCCCAAACGGCTGCGAGACTTAGCCGCTCAAAAACGCGTTACAGCCGTTCGTCAATTAAAAATGGACGATTTTATTTTTAAAAAATATAAAAAAAGCATTCAACTTTTTTCAGGCATTCCAAATACATTATATATATATATATATTTCAACGTTAACATATATGTCAAATTATAATATATATGTATGTACTGTTTTTATATAAAAAGGTGTTGTTTATGATCTCGTCCCAAAAAACCCACGTTTCGATTATCCAAACTTTTGATTATCCGAACTAGTCTCGGTCCCAATTGGTTCGGATAATCGAGGTTCTACTGTATATGTTCGAGTTTCGATAACGAATATACTACGTATATTTTTGCGAACAATAAGATAATTCAACAATTATTGAAAGTTTTACAAATGTTTCCTTCATATGTGTTATAATATTGCAACAACAAAATATACCAAACAGCAGAATAAAAAAAACGCGAAGAAAAAGAAAGATTTACACATCAATATTCAATGAGATATACTTACGCATGAAACGACGAAACGCCAGTACACTTTCCGCAACTTGTTTACAGTTTTCTCAACACTTTCGTTCGCGCTCTCTCATAGAGGTCGAGTGGAGAAACACATACACGCTAGCACATGCGCGATTTTCGAGCGCGCTAACCTAGCGGTGGGGGAAGGCTTCGGCGACGAATTTCTCGAGAATTACTTCCCCTAACCGCCCTAGTCCGCTCTCTTAGGGAGGTAGTACTGTATGTGGTGGATCATTTATTTAATTGTCAAGTTTTATGAAAAATGTATCCGATTTTCCGGAAAATTTATCCATTTTCCGAAAAAAGTGTCCAATTTTTCTAAAAATGTATCCAATTTTCCTGAAAATTTATCCATTTTCCGAAAAGGTATCCAATTTTTCTAAAAATGTATCCAATTTTCCTGACAATTTATTCATTTTCCTAAAAATGTATGCAATTTTCTTAATTTACCCATTGTTCTAAAAATTTACGTGATTTGTCTAAAAGTATACCTATTTTTTCTAAAAATGTACCAATTTTTTCGTAATTTACCCATTGTTCTAAAAAAGTACGCAATTCTTCGAAAAATGTACCCATTTTTTTTAAGAGTGTACCTAATTTTCCAAAAAAAATACCAAAATTTTCTTTAAAAAATAGATTATTCTTCAGCACACATTTGAGCACAACTAACAAAAATAAGGCTCACGTTTTAGCACCAGAGAAAGACAGAAAACGAGACTCCAATCTTCAACCCTCGTTCGTCGAAAATCCTTTTTTCCTTCCGTTTAATGAGGCAGTGAAAATAGACGGTTTTTCAGGCTGCGAAGATTTCACGAAAAGTGGATTTCTCGTTGACGACCAACAGCTGTGGCACGACGGGAAACCGCCAGGTTGGAGAATAATTTTTGAGATTTCACATTCATTAATTCCACGTCTGTCGAATGTTCAAAGCTCTTTGCATAATTCTTACAATCAGTGAGCAAGAGGCGGGGTAAAAGCTTGAGAGAACAGTGATAAACGTGAAACGAGTAGAGCTCTCCATGAAGTACTGAAGAAAGATTTCCAAGCGTTGACGTGCGTGCGAGTCGTTCCCGATGGGCCTTGAGAAATGACATAGGTGGGACTGTTATTATTTATTTCGCAACGCTCGATCGTGATGCGATTTTTCACGATGCTACGGAAGACTGTTAATCCATTAACTGCCCCGAGCACGCTTCCGGCATAGGCCTCAACAATGTGCTTTCGAAATTTACGACTGCAATAAACGAACGACACGCGAGACACAAAAATATCCGACACGTTTCATTCGAGACCACACAGAAATAAGAAACGTGAGAATTCTTCCTCGTCTTGGCCATTCTGATCCATTTCCTCTCTCGTGTTTCTTCGCGAAGGGAATCAACGCGTATTCTCTTATCGATCTTTTTTACGCCTGGTACTTCGAAATTTATCGCTTATTTTCAATAAAGATAAATAAAAGATTTTTTTATTTTTTCGTCATTGCGTGATATTACTCTCCGTCGCAGAAAACATTGTATACAAGGGGAAAAACCAAATTTGAAAATCTCTTAAAAATTGAAGAAATCGGCGACGGGGCTGGGTTGAAATTCCAAATTTTAAATGATCGGAACGCTCAAAGCTCCGAAAATATACTACCCCGAAAGATCAAAACTCCGAAAGAATTTTACCCGAAAGACCAAAACTCCAAAAATCTGAACACCGTCAAAATAATCCGGCTATGGAAATTTTAAAAGTTTTAACATTTTCAATAAATCGAAAAATTATTTAGAAAATTTTTTTTTTATTAAGTCGTGAGTTTACGACAATTTTTGAATTTGTCTAGACAATGTTAACGTTCTACATCATTTACAGTCAACTGTGTAGACTTTCGCTGGCATAATCTTGACGAACCTTGTAATTTGGGAACATTGAAGTTAGGAATTTTAAACCGTCGGCACATTTAAAGTTCGGAAATTCGACACGGCCCCCATG
This sequence comes from Ophion obscuratus, assembly GCA_964007375.1. Classification (NCBI taxonomy): domain Eukaryota; kingdom Metazoa; phylum Arthropoda; class Insecta; order Hymenoptera; family Ichneumonidae; genus Ophion; species Ophion obscuratus. The sequence continues at coordinate 52,880,076 of OZ023316.1, read as the reverse complement.
TCAAGATCATGACAGCGAAAGTCTACGCAGTTGACTGTAAATGATGTAAAGTATAACATTGTCTAGACAAACTTCGAAATTGACGCAAAATTACTTCCTAATAAAAAAAACATTCTTGAAATAATTCGTCGATTTATTGAAAATTTTGAAACTTTTAAAACTTCCACAGCCGAATTATTTTGACGGTGTTAAGATTTCTCGGAGTTTTGGTCTTTCGTGTAAAATTATTTTGGAGTTCTGATTTTTCGGGGTACTATTCTTTCGGAGTTTTGAACGTTTCGACCATTCAAAGTTCGGAATTTCAACCCGGCCTCTCGGCGACTATGAGGTTTTGAAAAAAAAAATATCAAGCAAGTGTCTAAATTTTGAAGTTTGAATATTTTGAAGAGTTTTTGAAGTAGTATTGGGATTTTTTAAAAACGCAAAGTTCCGAACTTTGGATGCTCCGACGGTTTAAAAATCCAAATTTCAACGTTCAAATGTTCAATGTTCAAAATTCAAAAAAGGAAAATTAAAACTTCGCAAAGTCTTAATTTTCCTTCGTAAATAAGGGCAAAAAAATAAAAGAAGAAAAAATTGAGGGGTGAAAAACTAAAATTCCTAGCAGACGAAGGTAAAAAACTAAAATAAGAAAAAAATAGGGGGTAGAAAAATTAAGCTCCTGACAGACGAAGATAAAAAACTAAAATAAGAAAAAAATCAGGCAGTAAAAGACTATTCAAAAAAATAGAATAACGATACTCCTCACACTCCACGAAATTAATGTTCAATTTTGTCCAATTTTGAATTAAAAAGATCCTCAATCCAAATTCTCATGTCTCTCAGAAAATTCAGAATGGCGAGAAAGTCGGATTATCTCAGTTTTTTTAACTTCCCGAAAGCTAAAAGAATTCGACAAGAGTTGGAGGTCATGAAAAAAAATTATTAAGTTTCTTCGACACAGTAGTTTAAAGTGCTCTCTCCTTTCGGTGGCAGCCAGAAATAATGGCGAAACTCCTTGGTGAAAAATGAATGTGGTGACGCGACGACGAATACGAGCAAGACGACGACGACTATTACGATGCTCAAACTTGCTCCTCGTCCGTTTTCTCAAATGGAAGAAACGAGCTAGAAAAAAACGGGGGAGATAATGTGAGGAGGGGCGACTAGGACGACAAGAATCACCGTGGAAGAAGCCACAATTTGCATTCAACCGTACAGCCCTCCATTTATACTGGCTCGAATCATATTACAGGCCATATACCGTAATCTACGACTCATCACAATTTGACGTTTCACAAATTTAGTAATTAAATGTTACGATCGTGTTTTTCATAAATATTCAATACAGTGAGCATTTTTTTCCACAAATAAACAATGATTTTCAAGATGAAACAATCATTATAATATTTTTATAATAAAACGATTATTACGATGATTGCGAATGATTAATCATATTACGTACATTAGGAATCGTCAATAACTATCCAAACATTGTTAATCAATAAAATTGATTAATTCTCCGGGTCATTAAAAATATGTGCAATTTGTTAAAAACAATTACAGACTTGTTGTTGCTCCGAAAAAGTTGTATTATTAGCAGATATCAACATTGAAAATACTTTTAAAACTGTATATGTTTATTGAGGTAGGATGGGTATAGGGGTTGAATTAGCTAGATGTCACACGAAACTAACGTTACCCCCACTCCACTGCCACTGTGTTTTAGTAGAGTGGGGGGAGATGTGACATGCTGAATTCCTGTGATTCAAAAATACCTTCTCCCCACTAAATTCTAATCTTGTTATTAATTAAAAAATAATATTACAACTTATATTACAAATATATTACAAACGTTATATAACAATTATTAGACGAACAAGGCCAAACAAACCCAAAACAAATCTAAAACAAAGCCAAACAAACCCAATTATATAACTGAATGCATCAATATTTTTTTTTTTAATATTACAAACCAACTCATATTTACATTTACCTGTTCTTTACTACCTGTCCGATTATATCTTCAATACCGTGAAATAGTTGCACTTTGTGTAATATCTGTAGATTTTTTCTGTAGAAAAGTTAAAAAATGCCTATTTCCGCAGACGTTTTATCGCTCTCGATAAAATAATTTAACCTTCGATTATCTACCTCGAAGAAAAACGTTCCTACAATTAATCGTATTAAAATTGGGATTTCGGGATTCTATTGTTTATTCAAACGCTCCTTGCGTGGATGACAACCCTCGACAGCCCTCGTTTTCCATTTGACAGCAAGACTTTTTTCAGCATGAAAATCTAAACGATTTCGGAAATTCTTTAAGGGGTTAGGCCAAAGTAACGGGTATAAAATCATGTGCGGATTTATCAAATTTTTTTCGTAAGAAAAAGTGATTCACTCATAAAATTAATTACACATCTATTTAGTATGAATATCAAACTGTTAGAAAATATATATATTTTTTTTCGTTGTACAAAATGGCCGACTACTAGAAACTTCCCGAAACAGCGTTTTTCCAATTGGCGTGACAAATAACTTCAACCATTTTCACTCGATTTACTTCAAATTTAAAAGTTATGTTCCTAATTGCATTTTGCAGAGAAGTACGTACGGAATTTCTGATTAATCGAACACTTTTCATTTTATGAGTAGTTTATGAGCAGTTATAACGAAATGTTTCACTAAAAATTCATTTCTTAATTTCAAATACCTACAAATTTTGAATAAAGCAATATTTGTTAAATTCCGTACGTAGTTCTCTAGGTATTCCAATGTAGATTGACGAGAATTTTTGTTTTTTGTTCTAGGTGAAAAATTGTGGATGCTAACAATTGTGGATGATAACAAAAGAAAATATTAGTAGTCAGCCATTTTGTACATCATAAAAAAAATTCTAACAGCTTGATATTCATACTAAATACATGTGTAATTAATTTTATAAGTGGATCACTTTTTCATACGAAATAAAATTGTTGAATTCGCACATGATTTTATACCCGTTACTGTGGCCTCAGGCATTAAATAATTTCTATAATTAAAGGCATCATGATTAATTTGTGATCTTGCATTCATATTATTATTAATTTTTTCAATACCTCCTTTAGTCTTGCCGTGATGGTGTACCGATATCTTCGAAAAATTGTCCGGAAATGAGCGGGAGCTTAAAGCGCGATTTGATAAGTTTGGCGAATCTTGTTTCTGGCTGACTGAGCACGGGGCTTTACTACTTGGTGCACGAGTACCCTTTATTTTCGGGCGCTTCCACTGCTCTCGTAAAATCAAGCGGTACCCGATAACACAAATGGCGCCACGATCCACGAGAGGAAATCTCTCGTGCTTACGCCTCGGAGAACCCGAGGACAATGACGTAATCAACTACGAATACAATCGTTTGTTGTGTCTTCCGAAGTTCGTTAATTGAATTCTCGCAACATTCCCGAGGGTCCAAGCGATTTGCCTACTCAAAAAAAGCCCTCACAAGACCCGCCTTATGTTTCCAAGGGACACATCGAAACATCGGCCACGTTAAATTTCAATCATTATTGTTGAAAAAAAGATGGAGGCCAGGCGAAATAAAGTAATTATTTTTGGCAAAAATGGGATTTAAAAAAAATTATCCTTCTTTGTGTTAGGTAAAAAAATATAAATTATGAAATCAAAATATTTATTTAAAAAACCGTAATCAATTGATTTCCAAGGACAGCGATGTTTTTTGCTTTTTGAATATCGCAAGGCGGGCAATAAAATTCGTTCCTTTTTCGCTGTACGAGCATGCACAGTTTGGATGTAAAGTATTGTCTGGAGGGCTGCCAAAACATTTCCTAAATCGTTCCAACCGACACTATGGCTGTTTCAAAAATGGCTTGCACACGAATGTAGCCAGATTCAACTTAAATTGGAAATATAAGTCTGCACCATCAGCATTCCTGGGCTGCATAAGCAAGTGATGTACCAATGAAAATAAATAATTTATACAAAAATCATTTTGGCACTGAAGTCTCTTAAAAAAAATCATGCGATCTTTTGGACAATGCAGACCGTTGAAGACAGATTGATAATTCAAAAAAAAATTATTGCTGAATTTACTACAATTTTCAAAGGCACTGAAAATTATGAAGCTTTTTTCTTCGTGAAATTGCACACTGACAATGAATATTGAAAGAGATCAGTGGTGCACTCTGCACATACTTCTGTAATATTTCTAGTCAGCTTAATGGAATGGTGGTCGAGACTCCAACACACGTGGGGCAGTCATATTACCGCCACTGAAGTTTACTGAATAGCGAGGTCAAGTAATATACGTGAATTTAAAATATACAATGCACATTGCCGCAGGTTATCCCATGGAGAATATACGAACGATTTTAACTATATTGCCTACATGGGGCATTTCATTTAACGGAAATCCTTGTTCTTTTCTTGAACTCTCGACATTTTTCAATATTTACCTACCCTACAAAGCTACTGCCAAAAAGACTCTGCCCGAATTTTTATTGAATAAGTTATACGACTTTGAAATACAGAAACTCGTCCGTGGTGCCGCTTCAATCGCATCATTTCAAGTTCCATCGATTCTCTACCCTCGGAAAAAGACGAATGCACGAATAGTTATTTTTTTCCTCAATTCTTTCTTCAATTTTGTTGCTTTGCAATGTTCTCTTTAAAAAACATCGTAAAAATGTAAAAGTGCTTTAAATTTCAAAAGTGTAAAGTGTAAAAAATGTAAAGTGCTACATAAGTTACATAAGTGTAAAGTGTAAAAAATGTAAAAGTGCTTTAAATTTCATTTTGCCAAAAATTTCAACGAATCAGAAAAGAGTCCACTTGTGTCCGAGACCTGTTATACAATTAAAATAATTTATAATAAATGATAACCTACTATATCATTTATTAGTATTAGATATTTATTATATAATTTATCAATATAAAATATTCATTTTATAATTTATCAATATTATTTGTATAGCTTTAAGTAGATATCCATTATATGTATTAATATTACAATATAAATATCTCTTTATTCACCATTACTATGATTATTATAATGACGTTTGTTATTATTCTTGTTATTCTTAATATTATTTTCGATATAATTAATTCAAATTTCATTTTTGTTTAAATTTGATTAATTAAAATATAACGAAAGGAGTTAAATTTTAATTATATTTAATTCTAATATAAATATTATGTTTTCACTTATTAATATGGAAAATGAACGAATGTTCATCATTGTACAAGGTCTGTGATGGTCGGAATTGTACAACGTCCGAACGAGTATAATTTTTCGTTTTTTTTTAACAACCCAAATATTCAAGTTAACAAAATTTCATTAATACCAGCATTAATTTATCCTGTTTTTCTTATACGAGAGCAAATATTTCTCATCGGGTCAGCGAAGGAACAAAAGATTGGAGGGAAAGTAGTTTCGACGGGGTGGAAAGTCCGATACATGTGTATATATATACATATATGTAAATATGTATATGTATAAATGTATATATGAATATGCATATATGTACATACATATATACATATGTATGTATATATATGTTTATATACATGTACAGACACACACACACACACACACACACACACACACACACACACACACACACACACACACACACACACACACACACACACACACACACACACACACACACACACACACATATATGCATATGCCATCGGAGCCTTCGTATTTTCAATTACGACGATCTCGTATTCCCATAGATCTTCAACACGTGGGAGTACAACTGGGGAAATACATACGTGCGTTTGTGCATTCTGACTAGCAGTGTAACACACCCGAACGTTTGCTTTTCGATCCTCGCATTCGTTCGCACTGGTTTGGTTAGTGGTTACTGGTGCGTAACTCTAACCAGATTCAATAACGAATTCCAGTGCATCATATACGACCTTTTGCCAGTGCCATGAAAAGCCACCTCTCTTCCGGCACAACGAGCTTCCATATGACAGTTTCACACAACGAATACGCGCTCACATTGGCCACCCCCTTTCTCTCTTGTGATATGACAATCGATTAATTTTAAATGAACACTCCCAACGAGTATGATAACGAGTAGAGGTTGCTCGCTTATCATTGAACAGCTGATGATCGTTTAGTCAATTTCTTGAAATTCTGGACTTTTTTGCCTTCGGGAATTTTGTGGGTTGGAGCCTACCTAAACGTGATCTAAGACTTGAGAGGAGTGATCCGTTGAGTGGGCAAATTTTGAGTTGAGTTATTGACAGAAATTTTGAATTGATTTATTGACAGAAATTTTGAATTGATTTATTGACAGGAATTTTGAATTGATTTCTTGACAGAAATTTTGAATTGATTTATTGACAGAAATTTTGAATTGATTGATTGACAGAAATTGTGAATTGATTTGTCGACAGGAATTTTGAATTGAATTGTTGACAGAAATTTTGAATTGATTTATTGTCACAAATTTTGAATCGATTTATTGACAGAAATTGTGAATTGATTTATTGACAGAAATTTTTATTTGATTTGGTGACAGAAATTTTGAATTGAATTATTGACAGAAATGTTTAATTGAATTGTTGACAGAATTTTTAAAATGAATTACTGACAGAATTTTTTAAAATTTATCTATTGGTTATTTTGAAGATGGCGTTTAGATTGTAGTGCGTTTAAGTTAAGGGGTTGTGCCTAGGTGTCAAAGTCGAAAAATTACTTTTTTTTCAAAACCAATAAATTTTGACAGTAAATCAACTTACAAATGTTCTCTGTAAATGCCAAGGTGATCGGATCAAAATTGACGGATTTATAGGCTGTTATGTTGAAGCCCGTCAGACCGCTTCGAGGGTTGTTCGAAACTTTCAACGATTTTTTTATCGAAAATACGTTTTCAAAGTCGGTGAGCAAAATATCTGAAAAACTACTGCATCGAAATTTTTGAACATTTTTAGGACTTTTTGGACTTTTTGGATTTTTAGGACTTTGATGAACAAAAAATGCCATTTTTTTGCAAAAGTCAAGACTCCAAAGAAAATCAGGACTTCGACTGCAAAAACAATCAAGGCTTTGAACACGCGCAATTTTTTTAAATTTGGTATTTCGGAAATTCCAGCAATTAATCATAATACAAACTGAAATACTAACGAAATCTGTTTGGTTTTTTTTTTATATTCGGTAACCTGGTTCGTAAGGGCATTTCTCATCGAAAACATGGTTTCGAAAGGTGCTTCTTGGACATCGGCTTCAAAACGATTATAATTAAATGTTTTTACTATTAATTACTATCAAATGTTCTATTTAAAAAATCCAAAAATCTACTGTTCTCGACTGTTATAACTCGGATTTATCACCTAACAAAAAACGCCATAACACGGTTATTTAAAAAAAATTTCACATAATCCTTGTTGTTAATTAAAGTTAAGACCCTATGCTATAAACGTATGCAATAAAAAAATCGTATTTTTGACATTTTAACCCTATGCAGATCCCTCAATTGCCTAGATATTATTCGTCATAGAACGCAGCGAAACTCACTTGGAGGGGGGATGATGAGCGGAAATTCATTAATCAGAGATGCGTTCATGAATCAAGCCAATTGGACTGACCGAGCTGACCAAGTTTCGGTTATACCAGTTACCGAAGCTATTAATATTCGATATAACTAGCAATGGTCGTTTCGATATATGACCCATTAATAGTTTGTATTTGTCCTAGAATATCACTACTATTAATAATCAATTATTACCCCAATAGGGACACCAACTTCAATTTAAAGGGTGCCAATTTTTTCACTTGTAGATACGGTCCAATGAGAATGAAATTTCAAAAAAAATATCAGAATATGGGCAAGTTAGCACAGCCGGGTGTTAAAATCGTGCACTATGCAGGAATCCAATCGTCAATTAAGGCAGTTTTAAGAATTCATCTGAGATACAATCTCAGGCAAAAGTGGCAGAAAATTGAAATTCTCAAATATATGTTTCAGACATAAAGTACAATGAAACTTGAGAGTCATAATATGTAGATGAAGCGTCAATAAATTTCCAGTTAAAAGTGTGTGTGTTTTTTTTTCTTTCATTAATTGGGTTGCCTCTATTTGTAAATATTTAGTTTAAGCCGGGCAGAACGAGAAAATAAGCTTCAGTATGTTAAAATGAATGATCTTACAATTATATAGTGAATAATTGTAAGATTTACCGAAAATATCTTTATTAGTCATAAATTACCCTTTATTTTTATACCAATAGAATATATACATACCAGAGATGGGGGGAAAAGCAATGACATTAAAAATTAACAATTACAATTACTACCGTAATTGATAATTGAATTACTTTGCATAATTGAAGTAACTAGTTACCACAAATACCAAGGGCAATTAATTACTGTGTAATTGAATTGAAAGGTAATCTGATACAAATCAATCGATTACATATTAGTTCAAATAATGTAATTGTGCGTGTTACAAAAATTCGAGTTACAGTTCTTGCAATTCGCGAGCGCCAGTGGACCTTACAGATCGTTTGACAGTCGCGTACACACCGCACATGATGCAACTTTAGAGGTTAAGATAATATTTTCTCTTATATTATGACATGAATAATAGCAACGTAATTAGATTACAAAGTATTTGAATTCATCCTAATCAGATTACTTTGTAATTGAATACATTATGACTGATTGCATAATTCAATTTTAATTACGTAATTGAATTACTTTGTAACCAGATTAATAATCAAATTACAATGTAATTTAGTTATGCCCATCACTCATACATACATAATTTATGATATTTATTAATCACAAATATATAATAACGTATAGATTTTAAATATATGTATTTTTAATTTTATAAAGTTCAGATTTGTATTTAAATGGATAATTAAATAAATAAAAATATTGACAATCTATAAATAATGATATATATATATGATTCATAATCGCAAGAAATGTGTTAGATTTTTTGTAATTGTAATCTAACACATTACATTTATAAATTTAATATTTATAGATTAGAATTACAAAAAATCTAACACATTTCGTACGATTAAAAAATAATTAATAAATTATAACTTATACATTTAATAATTGTATCTAAATTTATAAATACAATATTTACATTTAAATTCATAAACTTAATATTCATAAATTAAAACTACGAAAAATCTAAAACATTTCATTTATTTCACAAAATAAAAAATTTTCCACAGCGGCGCATAAAAAACCACCGAAAATTAAAATTCTCATAATTCTTGAGCCCGGACACGAATTTTCAGGCTTAGAACAAATTAATGATGCATTCAATTCTATCGCGATCGTCGCACTTCTCCAAGCATCCCGAGACGCTCGACATAATTGCGATGATAATTCGGGCCACGATCGATATAACGACTTCGAAACAATTGAGAACCGGAACGACTGAAAATTCTGCAATTGGAAAGCTCCAATTATTTGCTTTTCTCGCGAACGCGGTGCTCGGGAGCGTTGGTACTCCAAGCGCGCAAGGTTAAATATCACCGAGGATCCAATTTTCTTTAGGGCGGCGGGGGATGGGTCTATGGGATATCGGAGGCACGCGGTCCGCCCAGCCACGTTGAAATGAGAACTGGTCTCCTCAGTTAATGGTCGCTTATAATTGCACCCTAAGTGTCGTTCCGAAGGGTCCGGCAAAGATGGAGAAATCGTGCCGGGAAATGTGCGGAATATACCCGATAATCGGAATCCACGAAGCTCTCGCGAGTTATCATTAACGGAGTTCAATTGCTCGAACCCTCCAACTTCTCGTGCCATCTTCGATCTTTCACCGGATCGTCCGGAACAAACAAACAGAACGAACAGAGTCAACGAATTAAAAGTATACGGTAGAAAAACCCGCGAAGCTTTTAAGAAGCGGGAGCGACTTTTTCCTCATTTTTATACTCTTCTTTTCAAGAAGCCAAAGAGCTTTTCCTCGTCAATTTGCTCCAGTTCTTTTGTTTCGTCTATCTGCACTTCGGAATTGCTGATCCGACCATTTTCTGCAAAGTCGTACTTTTAATTGTCGTATCGACCTTTATCTGATTTATTTTTCCGATCACTAGCACCGAACGAATTTTCGGAAAGGTGGTAATAAGCTTTGGCAAATTTCGTATCGCTAGAACGTCCACACGATGATGATATTAATAATAATAATTACTTTTAGGGGTAATTTATAATGATAAATATTGAGGGTGAAGTTTAAATAAGTAACGACGGTAATAATATTGAGCCAAGTACTCCAAATCGAACCTGCATTATGATAATACTTAAGGGGAGATATACACCTAGGAGCCGGAAAAAAGGTCATTTTTGCGAATTTTTTCAAGGAAAACTATTTGCAATTTCGGTTTGGGGTTTTAATTATCTAAAAGTATAAACATTCAAAAATATGTTTTTTTCTTTATTTGAAAATATCAAAAATATACAAGGATATTGTATGTTCCTTGGAGCGTCGTAAAAAAATCTGCGTACACGGTACCCACTGGCGTTTCTTCAAAAATCGTCTGAAAAAAAAAAACCAAAAAGATTATTAAATTAGATACTATAATCTAGTATTTGCCATAGCCGATTTTGAAAACATCGATTTATGACAAAATGGCGGACGTTTGCACATAAATAGTGATTTTTGAGCCAAAAATTAGTTATTATTTTACCTATAAAACAAAAGCTAAGTAACGGAAAAAAAATCCTATGACAAGTACTAGATAATGGTGTATAGAATAACCACAAAAAACCTCAAGGCAATCGGTTCATTGGTTTTCGAGAAATTTTGGGTATCAATTTGAAAAACGTGGTTTTGAGAAAAACGCCTTGGGAAACTTGGGAATGAATAAATCATGAAATTTGTCAAGTTACAAGGAATCATCGATACCAGGCCCATAGTGTAGGTCTTCTACGGTCGACGGAATGTTCATAACTTCTAAATCGATTTTTACGCCCATCTAGGTGTATATCTCTCCTTAAGGGGGACACTCCATATAGAATGCCGAATTTTAGTGCGTTTTCATTATTTTTTTTGAGGGTAAGGCATGTATACAGGGTGTCCCTATTATATCTGCCACCCGACGTAACTCGGTAATTATCGACGTCACAAAAAAAAATATTCCAAACAAAAGTTGTACGGTGTGCAGGGGGCCATCAAATGCGACCAATGTTTTTTCATTTCGGTGGAGGCGCTGACGCACAGTGAAGGTCACCTCCACTCTTTCAAACGGAATGGTACATTTTTTTCAACCATCTTGCGGGCCCATCAAGCCGCATAAAAAACACAATGGGGGTCAAAGTCGTTCAAGGTCATTCAAGGTAACCTATTAAAATGAAATGCCAGTCTAAATATCTCGGATTATTACCAAATATTTGGTAGTGATCCGAGATGATTTGTATCATCGATACAGACCTTGAATGACCTTGAACGACTTTGACCCCCTAATGCTTTTATGCGGTTTGAGGAGCTTCACAAGAGGGTTGAAAAAAAATGTACCATTCCGTTTAAAAAATTGGCGGTGACCTTCATTATGCGTCAGCGCCTCCACCGAAATAAACAAACGTGAAAGGTTGTTTGTGTTTTTATCAAATATTTCGAGTCCGTAAAAGGCTTCTCAAAATTTCACACCGAGACATTATGGTTTTTCTCAACGACGATAAATTTTAATAAATCCCGTCGAAAGAGGAGTCCGCGCGAGGGTTACTTCACCTCGCTCGGAACCCTTTGAGGAAGATGTCATCTCGAGAAACAGATCTTACTCTTTTTCGACAAGGATCGCACGTTGTTTTCTGGCAGAAATGCGTGAAGCTAATTTCACGGGGATACGAAGCCTTATTTGTTTTCCCCCTTCAACCCCGTTGTTTGACGTTGATGCTGGATTTTCGCATCACCTTCAGCCCAGATAGAGCTGCGAATCGAGCAGTCGGCCGGCTCACATATAACGGGGATTGTCGTTTATTGCGAGGGTGCGGTATAGAACTTAAGGAGCGCCCGGATATTCTGAGCATAGCCAAAAAGGATAGCAAGGACATTCGCCCAATTCTCTTCTCTCTCTCTCTCTCTCTCTCTCTCTCTCTCTCTCTCTCTCTCTCTCTCTCTCTCACTCTCTCCCTCTCCCCCTCTCTCTCGCTCCGTATCTGTGATCGACGGTATAAGAAGTTGGACAAGCTCCAAGAGGTGATATCAAACATCCGCGGAAACTCGTGGCGTTCTCGACTTTCCTGCTCGCTCTCGACAGTCAGTGCGATCCTCCACGCATTGTCATCACTCGATTAGGAAAAACGTTCTATAGTCAGGGGGGGGGGTGGTTAGGTACCAGAGAGAGGTGGTTAGATACCAGAGAGAGATTGATTGATTGGCGATTTATTTTATGCCTTGGTTGGAACTCCTAGGCAATAGATCTACAGATCAAATAAACTAATATTACATTAAAGTAAAAATAACGTATGTGAGGCATTTCACGTCACTTCAGCCAGTAAAAAAAATCCACAAATAATTTTGAGAAATCGAGTTACTTTATTGAAAAATACTCACCGAGTGTCGACATTTTTTTTTTAATTTCCGACGTGTTTTCTCGTTGATTACCATCTTTTAAATATCTTTCCATTCAAATGGCTGTTTCTTCGGCAGGATTTGACGTATTTACATTCGTAAAAAAAAAACGAAAATGTGCGTTTTTTTCTAGCCTTCCAGAAAAAAATTAATTGAGATTTTAATGAGCAAGTCGAACGTCCGTTTCAGGGCAAAATATGCAAAAATATTTTTTTTTCAAGGAAAGACACTCGGTATTTTATTTTTAAGAGTTTCGACGAATTGTGAATACGAAAAACGGATTTTTGGTATTTTTTATATTATGGGATTCCTAAACACCGTGAAGTAACAGATATTTTTATTTTTTCAATTTTTTTTATTAATATTCGATTGCAGAGTGTGGAGCACTCGCTGTATGTTTACCAGATTTTTGAAATACATATGACATATATGTCATATGTATTGGAGCCTTGGAGTGCTCTACACTCTTATTGAGCTAAATTGAGCTTATTGAATACTAAAAAAGCAGAATATGTATTCTGCTTTTTTAGTACGTTACAAAGAGACCAAAATAATTGTTAATTAATACTGCCATACACACACACAAACCCGTATATATATGAATATATAGTAAAATATATTTTATTTTTTCACGATATATGAATACTGGCAATGTAACTGGACTTCTTCGTCTGAATATAAAGTCACCAATTATTCGTCTTAATCTAACATATCCATTGTATACGAGCGGTTATTTATTTTTTATTTATTTCCCTGAGGGAGCAAGAATGGCAATAATGATCAGATAAAAATGAATATCGAGTGCATAATATAAATTAGGCTATACGTATTTCTGGTTTTTTTTTGAGGTGATGCCGTTTATGTCTCCTATATATAGACACACAAAAATATGTATTTATGAAAATATACATTTTTGTAATTATCTTTTTCAGGTCGTCAAAATGATGATCGTAGTGGTAGTCATATTCGCAGTATGCTGGCTACCGTTTCACGTCTATTTCATCGTGACCTCGTATCTGCCGGAAATCACGAACGAGCCGTACATACAGGAATTGTTTCTCGCCATATATTGGCTCGCAATGTCCAACAGCATGTATAATCCGATTATTTATTGCTGGATGAATTCAAGGTCGGTATAGCATTGTTGCCGTTATCATTGCATCTGTCATTGTCGTTATCACTGCACTGATTCGCAGCATCATTATCATCGTGAAGAAATATTCCTTTGGAGTTTATAAACCAAAGGTACAGCGATTCAAGCATATTACGAACTCAAGCTGGATTATTTTCATAAGCAGTGGATCGAATTATAAAAGCTATACATATTTGTCTTCATCATTTCGTTATTGGTATTCATTTTTATAATATCGTTACCAATATTCATTTTTCAAAATTCATTATGAATATTCATTTTTATGATATCATTGCGAATATGCATTTTTATTATTTAATCGCAAATGTATATTTTTATAATTTAATTATAAAGATGGATCTTCACGTTTTTTATTAATGTTCTATTTTTTTTCTTTTCGATTACACTGACTTATTACTTTCGTTGTTTTTCGTGTTATTATTTTTATTATTATAATCGATGTAATAATACGGAGGGCAGGGTAACCATAGATCGACTCGTTATAATCCGCAGAATTTTTATCGCTTCACCAACGCGGGCGTGCGCCCATAGTGAAAAGCAATTTCGCCGACACTCGGATTCAATTACGCGGAGTGAGGCGAGAGGAGAATTGGCGCGCACGTGCGCTCGAAGATTACATCAATGAAATGCAAATTGGCCACACTACTCTGGATCGCTGTCGAAAATGAAGAAAAATCAACGCCATCATTTTGTCCTGACGCTTCCCGTGCGGAAAATTGATAGGGAATCCTTCATAAAAATAAGGGCCTTTAAGGACTTATTTGAGGCTATCCCTATCAGGGAAGCCTCAAATAAGCCCTCGCAGGCCCTTATATGACAATCCCGACAGGGGTTGGCATAATAAGGGCCTTTGCGGGTCCTATTATGGGAATCCCGATAGGGATTGCCACAAGAGGGCCAGGTTTGGGCATTATAGGAAACGGACCAGTATACATAGCTTGGACTAAATCGTTTGTAGTATTTTAATTACTATACGCAATTATTCGATAATAGGTAAAAATAGGATAAAAACGTGAGGGCATTAAAAATTATTATATATTACATTTACAAATCATTCGAAAAATTACGTATTATTCTTATTGCCTTATTCACTCATGGAGTGATGCCAGCGCGTATGTTTGAACAATCCCATTCGGTTTTTTTTTTACATTTTTATAATGACTATTTTCGCCGAATACTTTCCATATGAAAAATTATTTCGCGTTGTGATAGTTAAGGCGTTACCCCCACTTGTAGCGCAAAGAGGCCTTTTTCATGAATTTTTTAAAAGAAAACTACAAAACTTTTTTAATCGATCAATATACCATCTTAAAGAACACATCTCGAAGAACTTTCAGTAATTTTTTTATTGAAAAATATTACATTGTTTAGTGGCATATGGCCGTCAATGAAATGTTTTTATATACACGGTTTGCGGTGACCAACATTGCGGCGAAGTGGATCATCTGAAAAAAAATGCGGATGGATTTAGTCAAATATAAGTATAAAATAGTCTTTAATCGAAGGATATTAAAAAATATTCATTTTTCACAAAATGGCGGACAGTCAAAGTTACACTGAAAAAAAAATTCAGTTGGTTTAACAAAATGTATCTTTAAATACGTTCAACTTGATTTTTGATTGGCATAACAAACATTTGGTTAATCTAACGATAGTTTTAGTGGTGTGAACTGTAGCTAAGTTGTAGTAAAACTACAGTTCACACCACTAAAACTATCGTTAGATTAACAAAATGTTTGTTATGCCAATCAAAAATTAAGTTGAACGTATTTAAAGATACATTTTGTTAAACCAACTGAGTTTTTTTTCAGTGTAATGATTCGATTTTAACGAAAAAAAACGGCCGTTTTTTTGGCTATAAAACGGCCATTTTTTTCGAAAAAAAAAAATCGAACGATTAAGGACTACATTTTTATGTATTAAATAAGCCTGCAAAATTTCAAGAAGATCGGTTCATTAGTGTTCGAGTAATCTTGGTCACCGACTTCAGGAATGTCATTTTGAGAAAAACGCGTATAAAGTTTCAATTTCCGGTCGTTTACACAACGGATTCTTCTCTTTCAACGCTCATATCTCAGTCAATTTTGTTCGGATCGACTTGAAATTTTCAGGACATATTCTTAGATACTTATACTTCAAAAAAATGCAATAAAAAAAATCGATTTTTTCAAAATCGCAAGTGGGGGTAACCCCTTAATATCACAATGATATTGACTAATTAAATAAGAGGAGCAACAAACGCGACATGGGGAACCTTTAAAAGGGCAGGGATAAACAGTCTGAAGAGGAGAATGTATCTAATGGAGGCCATAGTTAAAAGTGGGATGCTATACGGAAGCGAAGTTTGGGGGTGGAAGAGACGGGAGGTAGTTGAGAGGCTACAAGCGGGGTATATTGAAATGGCAATGGGCCTCAATAGGAACACGCCGGGTTATATTTGGCGGATGGAAGCGGGGTGCAGGAGCATAACGGTGGAAATGTGGAAAAGAGCGGCAAACTATTTATTAGAAATTATGAAGATGGGAGACGAAAGATGGCCGAAAAAATGTCTAAAAGAGGAAGCGAGAGGAATACTAAATGGGAAACCAACGAAATGGGGAAAGGAGGTTAAGGAAGCATTGGAAGAAGTGGGAGAAGGAGGGCTGTGGAAAGCCATCGCAAATAACGACGTAAGAGAAATGAAAAGAATATTCGAAAGGGGAAAGAAAACAAAAATAGACCAGGAAATTCAGCAGGACTGGATTAAGATCGAAAAATCAACATACTGTAAACAGTACAAAAATAGGAAACACACAATAGAAGCAGAAAAATACTGGGAAGAAAGAAACATATCAATGGATATGAAGGAAACATGGGCGAGGTTAAGATGCGGAAACGTGGGAAAAGATGGTAAGAAGGGATACAACGATAACAGATGCAGGGCGTGCGAAAAGGAGGAGGAAAACTTAGGACACATTTGCACGTGTCCTAAAATCAGAGAAAAAATCAAAAAAGAAATCGTAGAAGACCTAGACCGGTGGTTGGGAGACGAGAAGGGAGAACGGATAGAGGAGAAAATAGAGGCGGAATTAAAAAAGAAGCCGACGACACAACTGTGTACTTATGTTAAAGAATTCGAAAGGTTGGTTAGGAAAATAACAAATGATGAAAGGGAAAAGAGACAAAGAGAGCTGTGAAAAGAAATAGAATAAGGAATAGAATATAAGTAGATATAAGAGAACGTATGTAAAGACGAATGGACATGGCGGAGGGGGTCAATTATGTAAACACTCGGAGAGGGTATACTTGATATTGACTAATTGATATTGTTTATGTGATAACGCAAATAATTATAGGAATTAATTTGGTCTCTTATGCCATATCTGCGACGAAGATGTTACAAGCACTCGGTAGCATAGGGGCAGCGTGCGTAGCTATGAGTAGGTAGGTACTAGGTTCAATACCGATATAGGTGAAATATTTTCTTCGACAAAAAATCATTCCGAAAGGCCAGGGCATTACGAATTACGATACAAAATCGTTGTGGTAAACTCTCAATTAAAAATTTCATTTTGGATTTATGAAATATTTTATGCACATAGTACACTTAGATTTACAGTGTACATTGTAAGCAAATAAAGATTTATTTGAATCAAATCTTTATTTATTCGATTTAAATATATTTGATATTTAAAAAGAATAGCTGAAACGAATAAAAAAATAGCTTTGAAACGAATAAGATCGTAGTAGGCCGTGAGACGAGGAAAAAACCTCTCATTTAAATAGATTCTATTTAAATAAATTTAAAAAATTTTAACACATACATTTACACACACATACATTTACACACACGTGAGCATATCCATTGACAGGGATAACTTATTGGCACACCATGGTTTACATGAGGCGTCGATCAGGCATCCTTGAAGGCCCTCATTATTCTGCCTTTAATGGCCCTCAGTAGCAAAATGTGACCGGGCAGTAAGGGCCCATGTGAGGCTACTCGACTAGGACCCTATTAAAGTTAGGGAAATTCTACATGGGCCCGACCAAAGCCCTAGTTCAATTTCCGCACGGGTTGTTCCTTTTGTGACGAAAGCAAAGAAAAATGTAAACTCAGGGACACGTTCCGTGCTTTACATTTTGTAGAAATGAATGAAGTCTTGATCTTCATTAAGGCGGAATATACATTTGCAACGATAAAAAAATCGATTTCTTTTTCTTACGTATTTTAAATCTTGAGAAATTAATCTTACGGAAATTAAGGCTTGAATTTCTATCGAGAAATTAAGCCTTGAATCTTCATTGAGAAGTTAAGTCTTAAGGGAGAACACCACTGTGGTGAGCCGAGAAAAGGTAGTTCTTCCGAGTTGTTTGTGTATTATATTATTTATTTGGAATTTGGATAAATAAATTTGAGATATTTATTCGGGATAATTACTTATTTCGTATAAATTCTTATTTAAAAAAAAATTAAAAATCGACAACATTACTGAGGTATAATTGAGTCTCTGTATAAAAAATGTGGTCCAACGACCGCTTCGATAACTCGACGATAGTTCGTCTGAACTATAAAAATAAAAAAGGTTAATAATTGACATAAATGTTGTTCTTGTTGTACGTAGCTGTTTTTTTTTCGAAATTTTTTTTTCATAAAATAGCGGGTGAAATAAAAATGTCACTTTGGCGAAATTTGTACTTATTTTCGGGAGCTTAAAAAATATTAAATTAATTTTAAAAAACTCGGCTACATACAACGATAGCTAATACAATTACGGATTTTTTTTTTCAATTGAAAAATCGGACAATTATATCGAGAGTTGCGTTTCGGGCCAGGTCGAGAAAAGTCGTTTTAAGAAAAACGCGTTTGAATGTTTCAGTATATGGAAATCTTTGCGCTACCTGCTCTCACTAAATCGTCTGTAGTTTGGTCATTTTTCAATATTTTAACTTGAACATTTTTTTACATATTATTGGATTTGTATACTTTGAGAAAGTGCAAAGAAAATCGATAATTCGACCCCTCACAGTGGTATCCCGCCTTGAATCTTTATTGAGAAATTAAGTTTTAAATGTTGAGAAATTAATCTTGAGTCGGGAAACCAGTTTAGGAGTACGTTTTTTTTTGTTGTTGTGATTTTCATGATTTTTTTTACAAGGAATGAATGAATAGAACTTATTCAAACTTTGGGAATATTTTATACATATTTTCAAACAAATATTTTAATTTTTTCGAAACATTTCCCCTGAAAATATGGAACGTATAACCTGCCGCCCATCAAAGGTCGCCATTAGACTTTGCTGTTTGTGTACACTCTGGAGGCCGCAGTTTTTATCGGAAATCAATACGGTTCGAAGATTACTTTAAGAACATGTTTTCCTTCTATATGAACCTAATTCTGACCAAATAAGTTGAAAATTGCATTTTTTATAAGTGTTTACACAAAAGGATATCATTTTTGCCATTATTTTATAACCTTTTTTGCTATAAAAACATACATCAAACAATAATCTTACCCCAAAT
Organism: Ophion obscuratus; assembly: GCA_964007375.1. NCBI lineage: Eukaryota > Metazoa > Arthropoda > Insecta > Hymenoptera > Ichneumonidae > Ophion > Ophion obscuratus. Next base: position 52,860,893 of record OZ023316.1, on the reverse strand, counting down.
TTGGGTTCATATATAGCCTAATTATATAAAGAAACGATCACTTTATAAAATTATAGGTTGGAAGCGTTTTGAGCTAGAGTGTATACAACTTTAAAAAAAATCGTTACGAGAAAAACAGGTTAGAAAAAAATCACCGAAAACAAAAAATTCGAGGCAATAATGAATTTTTTTGTCTACTTTGGGGACGTATTTTTGAATAGTTTTACTAACAATTTATGAGGGAAAAAAGAACGACTTTTGTCATCTAAACGGGTTTCCTGCCTCAAAGAAAGTCTCAAATCTCAATTGGAAAAATGTATTCACCATGGCATCGTGAAGCCTCCAAAGTCATGCGAAGGGACAAAAAAAAACACAAAAATAATGACTCGCGTTATCCAAAGTTACATAACGCGCCATTCCCATTGTCAATGCGCGCCCTCGTGCGACAAATCGGATTAAGAAAGTTCGCGGAGTACTTCCGGAAGAACAATCACCCGCGTAGAGATGTATATTGTTACGTGGCGTACGACAGAGATCATCCGGACTCGCGAGACCCCGTAGTAACAGAAACCCGGGCTCGTATATGGCGTAAACACGGAAAGTTGTCGACGATGTTACCATACTTCAAAAAGTTTCGCCATCGCGATCCGTGTAAGTTGGTGCGAACTGTTCCGACAGATCGCAACCCTGTGCTCATCGCATAGCCAGTGCATTCCATATTTCAACTTGAGTATGTGACCCTCGACGTCGCGAATTTCGTGCGGGGTCGTCATGTCCAGAAAATTTCGAAATAGCCAAATAAATGAAAATTGCAAAACACGGTGAAAAAATCTCGATCGAAAAGACGGAAGAAAATCGCCGATGAAAAATTGCCATATAGGACATTTTTGCAATGTCCATTTTTTGTACTCGCCATTAAGGGAGAGGCACCATATGTCGGATACTTTTATTTAAAAATAAAAGAAACGGTAAACAATTTGTACGATCTACGTGTCATGTAACAACATGCTAATAATTATTTTACACGTTACATTTGAATATTTTGAGTTATATTACGTTTCACAAAAAATTACAGAAATGGAGGTTTTGAAAAAGGTTGCCTATAATCGAATATCCGATATAAGGGCCCAAACTCGATTTTTCTTATGTCTGATATTAGGGGACTATTTTTACATAAAATAAAACAAAGTGTTGATTGTTTTAAGTTGGTAATTATTATACAATTATTATTACAATTATTACAATCAGTCTTTGTGAGTTAATTGTTGATTAGGTAGGAACATTTTGGCACAAACGGATATCCAATACCATGCTCGGTTAAGTATCCGATATTAGGACTTGACATGGCCGAATATAAATAACAATATTTTTAAACATATTCCTATTGGGTACAGTCCCGACCCCCCCCCCCCATCCACCTCACCGCTCCGCTGATCGCGCTGAAATTTTGCACAAACCTTCGTTTAGTATTTTTGAGACAACCCATAAAGGGATGTTTGGCGACACGTAATAGTTATTGGGTTTTTTTTGGATTTCTTTGTTTGGGCAAAACAAGAGAGCGCGATAGCATATACAGGGTGTCTCAGAACTGCGTGCGTTCCCTGGAATGGGGCGTTGGGGGTGACATTCTGAGCCGATTGATATAAGCGTGTGTGGGTCTCAGATCAACTCATGAATTATTATTAATTTTTAAAGGCCGGCCAATCAGGTGCGCGCGCCTTTAAAAATTAATAATAATTCATGAGTTGATCTGAGACCCACACATTCTTATATCAGTCGACTCAGAATTTCACCTCCAACCCCCGATTTCAGGGAACGCAGTCAGTTCTGGGACACCCTGTATAGGTATGAACGGAGACGTGGCAGATATAGATATAGTCGGCGCGCGTTACAAAATACTTAAAAATTCAATATCTCGAAAACTATTGCGAGTCGCCAGAAATTCCTTTAGGGGTTGTCTTTAAATATTAAAAGGAAGTTTTGTGCAAAATTTCTGCTCTATCGGGGGGGGGGGCTTATCCTTGATATTTTTGCGCAATTTATATATTTGTTAAGTACAATAAATGATGTAGTTCATAAAAAATAACAAAAAACCTAAATCATTTGGAATTTTCTTAATGAAAACATCAGCTCACCGATATCAAGCAAATATCCGATATATGGTGCTTCTCCCCTACTTATCTTTATAATTTTGGAAAATTAAAAAAGCGTAAGAAACCATTATATACGGAAATTACACTAAATAAGAACGGATAGTCAGTCATTAATATCCAAACACCGGAAGCGGGAATTACGGTGAAATATTGAATCGCGGTTTGCTGGACCCACCGACTGGTGAACTAAAAACCGGAAGCGAAACCCCAGCGGGTTGTCTGAGTTTCCCGATCCGTTTTTGCTGTCGTGCGTGCCTTGTTTGTAATTAGTGAGCAATTTGGGAAATCGTTTATCACGTGCGGCATTATTTATTTATTATTAGCGGACAAAATACGAAATTTATTTCTCATTTACAATTACTCATCCTGATTTACATTTATTTATAATTATTCATGATCATTTGCATTATTATTTATAATTATTTATCAATATTGATAGATATTTATGAATATTTAAGGTTGTCCATAACTATTTATAATTATTGATAATTATTTACCACTATCATTATTAATATTTATTTATAAAACTTTATAACTATTCATAACAGTTGATTACTATTGACCACTCTTTATAACCATTTACAACTTTTGATGATTATTTTTAACACTTTATATCTATTTATAATTATTGATAATTATTTATAACTCTTTAGAATTATCTCTAATTATTTCTAGCCGTTCATAAATATTTATGTACATTTATTATTCTTTATTACCTTTATACTGATTAAACGACATTGATGATCTTTTTTATTAAAAAAAAAAACGACATGTAAAAATCGAATTTTCGTTCGTCCTTTCAGATTCCGACGAGGCTTCGCCCAATTCTTTTCCTGGTGCCCTGGGGTCCACGTAGCACCGGAGCCGTCACTCTCGCGCTCCGAGGCGGTCACGTCGCGTTACAGCTGTACCGGAAGTCCCGAGGCTCACACAAGAATATCACGGAACGGTACGTGCACCGACTCGTGCTCTGACCAAGATTCGAGTGATGTTTGCACCACCGCGTCAACGTCACCTCGAAGAGGCTCGCTCCTCGAGCTCGACGGATACGAGAACGAGGACCTTACAGACGATAGAGCTGCGAATTGTCAACAATTTTCAGGAATCGTGCCAATGTGATAATACCTCGATTGCGATAACCAGCGCGGATCTCATTCGACAATCCGGAACGATATTCAGCCCAGTATAATTTCGGGCTACTTTATACTTGCGGAATTCATAGATTCCCCATTATCTTCTGTGTCAAATGATAATTGCGAGAAACCGCGACGAAATTTCGGTCTCACTTTTATGATTGCGGAAATGTATCATGCGATTTCAGCCTTTTTAGGATAAGGTTATCATGCGATTTCAGGGTTTTTAGGATGGGGTTATCATACGATTTCAGTCTTTTTAGGATGGGGTTATCATGCGATTTCAGCGTTTTTGGGATGGGGTTATCATACTATTTCAGCCTTTTTAGGATGGGGTTATCATGCGATTTCAGCCTTTTTAGGATGGGGTTATCATACGATTTCAGCCTTTTTAGGATGGGGTTATCATTCGATTTCATGCGATTTCAGCCTTTTTAGGATGGGGTTATCATACGATTGCAGCCTTTTTAGGATGGGGTTATCATGCGATTTCATGCGATTTCAGCTTTTTAGGATGGGTTTATCATGTGATTTCATGCGATTTCAGCATTTTTCGGATGGGGTTATCACGCGATTGCATGCGATTTCAGCCTTTTTAGGATGCAGTTATCATGCGAATTCATGTGATTTCAGTCTTTTTAGGATGGAGTTATCATGCGATTTCATGTGATTTCAGCCTTTTAAGGATGGAGTTATCATGCGATTTCATGTGATTTCAGCCTTTTTAGGGTGGGGTTATCATGCGATTTCAGCCCTTTTAGGACGGGGTTATCATGCGATTTCAGCCTTTTTAGGATGGGGCTAAAAAGTGTTTTTTTCTCACAAGAAACATCGCCTAAGTGTCCGCCATCAATTTGATTGAAACTCATATTTGTGACAAAGCATTGAAGACCATAAGACACGTATTTTTTACTATATGCGGAAGAACGTTTTTAAGGGAGAAACGACCCCTCAAAGCAAGGAGTATCAACCGTTAATTTCATTTTTGTCAATTATTCTATGGTGAATTTTTCATCGCTTTACATTGGAAGAATTTTGGTTTTTCTTACATTCAGATCGGTGGACTGCGTGTGGGTGAAACTGCAACCGCCCCCCCCCCCGGCCCGTCCTTCTTTGAAGGGTGGTTTCCCCCCTCAAATCCGTTTTTTCCGCAGATAAGAAAATTCGAAATCAGTCGCTTCAATAGAACTTGAGATTTTATGCCTGCTTCCAAATTTCGTAGCTCCGCCGGTCGATCTCATTCTGGTCGCGTGTGTTGCCGTAAATATTGGGAATTTCGAAATTTTCTTTTGAGTAAATATTCTTAAGAGTTTATATTTTAATAAAATGCTAAGGAAACTCGATTTTTCAAATTTCGAGCCTAACACTGCCTCAAGATAGAGAAAAATGCTAGTAAAAATGTAGGATAAAACTATTCATCCTACTCATAGGAATAAAAGCAGTCTTCGGAAAGACTATATCCAAATAAAAATAAGGATATAGTATTTCCAAAGAATGTACTTTATTTTCATAAGTAGGACAAAAATATTGTAATAATAAAACACCGGTAAAAATTAATTCAACATTACACATGTTTTTTTTTAAATATATTTACATCAGTGGAATATTTCAATTTTGATTTATTTTCCGAGGGCTATATTTCTTTTTTTATTTCGTAGTTTAAATAACCCCTCGCGGGAATCTTCATATTTTCTTCAGCTAAATGTACCAATAGCAATTTTCCCGTGCAATATATAATGATAAATAAATTGAATAATTGAACTAGCGATTATTTGAAATAATCATTCGATAATAAAACTAACCTTCAATGAATTTTTTTTATATACTACGTGAAAAACTACAGTGGTAAAAAAACCTCGCGCACTGCTAAGGATTCTTTATATTGAGCACAAATATACCTTCGGAATTGGCGATTTTTCGGTTCCTCAAAATTGACCCTCCATCAACATGAATAAAATGATTCCTCGGCGTGTCTCGCCCTGAGTGCGTTTAAGGGGTAAAGCTACCGTAGAGTTTAAAAAAATTGATTTTTTCTGTTGGCTTAAGAGTTTCTTGAAACCATCTAAAATAAGGCGAAAGAAGTTATCTATTTTTTACACAAAAATTAATGTTTTCAAAATTCCCTACGTATTTCTCTAGCTATACTCATGTAAATTAATAGAATTTAAACAAAATCCACGTTCAAGTTTGCGCCAGTTATGCGTCCCGCAAAGCGTTTCAATTCAACATGCCTCTCGAGAATGGCTCCGGCGTCACCATCTAGTATAATTTTTTAATATATATTATTTTTTGTATACTCGTATATATGACTAATAACATCCTCTAATATTATTATCGCGAGAATGGCTCCAGAGTCACCATTTGTATCATTTTCTAATGTACCTTTTTTTTTGTTTATTTGAAGATATGACTAATAACATCCTTGAATATTATTATCCTCTTACTTGTCCTTCCACCAAAAAAAAATCGCGAAAAATCTCGGGATTTTGGACGTTTACAGTGGTGTTGTCCCTTAAGGTGGAAGGCTGAATTAGAAGGTACAAAAAGACGCTTTTTCGGGATTTTTTTTAGAAGGGAAAGAAACAAGTGAGCCCAGTAAACATTGAGATATCTTTTCATGTATATTTGAAATATAGAAAAAAAAAGTTTCAACATGAAACAATAAATGACTGCAGATTTATCAGCCCATGCCACGTGCGTCTTGCCACTGCAGTCCCCAATCGGCGGGAAATTTGCAGCTCGTAATTCTTGACTGAACCAAATAAACCAATAAAATGTTCAATAGTCGTATATTTTTCTTCTGGGTGAATTAAGAAAAAGTTGAAAAAATCGTGAAATTATAACCTTTCTCGGGTTTGAAAAAAAAATGTGTTTAAAAAAAAACACTTTAACGTGCTATAAAAATGATATAAAAATACTTTTTCAACGGCTTTTTTAATTCACTTAGAAAAGATTTTCATACTGACGAAAATAAACTTTGGTTTGATTCAATGGGTCGTTTAGTTTTTTTGCTATCACGTCCGCCAATTTGGAAAAATCGTGAAAATGTAAACTGGAGAAAACGCGCTTCAAAGTTTTCAATAGGAGGAAATATCAATATCAAATATCAGTCGCTTCTCTGCTTTTGGCCTTGTATCGTCGAAAAGACTCACAATTGGCCTCTGTAACTTCGTAAATACATTCTTGGATAGTTTCTCTGTCGATTTAAGGCCCTAGGCCACAGTAACGGGTATAAAATCATGTGCGAATTTAACAATTTTTTTTTCGTATGAAAAAGTGATTCGCGCATAAAATTAATTACACATCTATTTAGTATGAATATAAACCGGTTAGAATTTTTTTTTCCATGCACAAAACAGCCGACGACTCGAAACTTCTCGAAACAGCTTTTTTCCAATTGGCATGACGAATAACTTCAACAATTTTCACTCGATTTACTTCAAATTTAAAAGTTATGTTCCTAATTGCATTTCGCAGAGATGTACGTATGGAATTTCTGATTAATCGAAAATTCTTCATTTTATGAGCAGTTTATGAGCAGTTATAACGAAATTTTTCACTGAAAATTCATTTCTCAAATTCAAATACCTACAACTTTTTAATAAAACAATATTTTTTTAATTCCCTACGTACTTCTCTAGGTATTCTAATGTAGATTGACGAGAATTTTTGTTTTTTTTTCTAGGTCAAAAATTGTGAATGCTAAATGTCACGCCTAAAAAAAAAGATAACAAAATAAAACATTACTACTCGGCCATTCTGTACATCAAAAAAATATATATACATATATATTTTTTTAACGCTTGATATTCATACCAAATACATGTGTAATTAATTTTGCGAGTGAATCACTTTTTCATAGGAAAAAATTGTCAAATTCGCACGTGATTTTATACCCATTACTGTGGCCTAAGCCCTTAAGCAATAAAAAAAAACCGATTTTTCGGACCTTCCAATTCAGGCTCCGGCCTTAAAGGCCCGACGTAACGTCCCATGTGAAGATCCGGTCTCCCGTGTAGCGGACATGCCATAGTGATGAATGTAACAAGAAAGGAGCAAAAGTGATGAAAATGAGAAATGATCTTGTGGTACAAGTGGTTGTTCTATTTGACCTGCAGGCACGGTGCGGATACCGCTGCACTTGCAACCGTCGAGAGGAATCAGCCCGAGCAACGATCGTTTCCCGGCGCATCATCGGGGCCACGGTAGACGCTGGAGGACGCCCCAGCCACGTGACCACGTGTCCTGACAGGAGGAGGATGCGCCACAGCAACAACGAGTTCACACCTGGATTTGAGCGCAGCGGCGCGCTCGTTCGCGATAACGAAGTTAAAAGAATTTTTAAGAAAGATGACCTCGTCGAGCTGCTCGATCCTTTTTCGCCAATATTACGAATATCCTGTGAACGAAGAAGAGGGTTGGAGGGGGGAGAGGCTCAGCGAGAGAGAATGAAAAGTTCGAGGAGCTTGCGAGGACTTTTCGAAGCTCCCGAGACATCTCCGTGATGATTTTTCTCGATGATAAAGAGAAAAGTCTTTCCGTCGGATCCTGTCCTGTTGTTCGATGGACCACATCGATTGGCCAGCTAGTTGGCTTGGGTTGCAAGGCCAAAGAGGTTCTTTGAAGGTTCGTCCAAAAATCTGAGCATCAGTACCCAGGACGAAAATAAATCGGAAATCTTATCTTCACGACTTCCGATCTTTGCTCTGGCGTACTGGCCTGGACGGGGAATTTTTGTACGTCTTTTCGCACCCTTAAGGACGAGATTTAGGCGAGGAATAAATTGCTGATTTTCATGTGTTTTTTTTAAGGAAAAATTTCTTCGTCATTGGGACTTACAAGGAACATCACTTTGGTGTTCTCCGATTTTGTTGAAACTTTTTTATATGAAAGAGTTTCAAAAACTAAGAGACACGTATTTTTTTATCGGCGGAAAAACGGTTTTAAGGGGTGAAACGCACCCTCAAATATGGGGATGTTTTTCGTTCTTTGTCGATAACGTTTTAACGGTGCGAGATATAAAAAAAATTCAAATTGCAACAATGTTTATTTTCATTGTGTACTATACACTGGAGATGAGAACGATAACGTTATCGACAAAAAACGAAAAACACCCCTATTTTCGAGTGTGCGTTTCACCCCTTAAAACCGTTTTTCCGCCGACAAAAAAAAATACGTGTCTCTTAATTTTTGAATTAGTTGTTAGCGTATGTTTTATTACTACTTTTGCCTGTTATATGATTTTGTTTAATCAATCTTTAAAAGTGGCGGTGGTATGGCACGGGCTTCCAAAGTTGTCTGACGGCGTGACGCGTAGCGTCGGCGGGATCGATCTAAAAAAAAACAAATGAAGATTTTTCTTTCATTAACACTCATACGCAGAATATAAACCAAGAAAAAGCGAGAAATGTTGAAAATCGACGAAATTGTAAGCTTTGAAACAAACAGATTGAATTTTTCGGAAAAATGGCTGTATTTTGCAATGAAAAATACGTTTTTTTTATTTTCAAAAACTTTTAGGTTCTTGTTTTAGACAATCTGGTTAGAAAGATCTAGACCAAATTTCGTCAGAATCGGTTGGTTAGTTTTTTAGTTATACGTCACGCCAGTTTTGGAACTGCAGTTCAGAAGACCGTGCCATACCTCCGCCATTTTTAAAGATTCATGATTTTTTACATTACCAGGTAAAGACCAAAAGTAGCAATAAAACATACCCTGAGTCTCGAGAACAGTGAAAAAATCTTTCATTTAGAAAAAAAATCATGAAAATCAGCCATTTTTTCCTTGCCTCAAGGTATCTTCCCCCTTAACCTCCGCATGGATATATAATGCGTGTGAAAACGGGAAAACAGAGATGGTGGACGGATGCGATCAATGAGGGAAAAAAGAGGAACTTGATATTTTGAGGTTATGTACGCCGAAGGTAATTATACTCGATATATTTAGGGGAGGTCGAAGGTTGTGCCCACCTCTCGTGTGAGGGGATTTTCCAAAATTATCCATTTTGGATTCTTGCGAAAGTTACCGCAAGCCAAACGATCGAACTTTGCGTACCTTTTTTTACTTTTTTTGTTAAACTCGATCGCAGTTAAAGTATTGTCCAAATTTGGGGAGAGAAATTGCTGATGTTTTCGAGGTTGGGGTAATGAAAAGGCGCTTGGAAAATTTAAAGGCTGGAGTTTCGACTTTTTGCGACTAAAAAAAAAAGTGTACTGTTTCGGGGATCTTTTTTAAAATATTTTTCTTCCACAAATGTCTTCAAGTTTCACGTTGTTTGAGTTTGAGCGCAAATAAAGACAAAGACACTTTGGACTTGGGTTTGGGTTTGATCGAACACAAACCAACCGAAACAAACGCTCTAGAAAGTTTACTCTTCTATATGTATATCCTGGCTTGATAGCCCCAAATGAAACGTCACCATTGCTGATTGTGTTTCGACTCACTACTTGTTCAGTAGTGTAACTTTGTAACTGAAATAAGTCGGTTTCTATGATTTCTATAAGCAAGAAAACAATCTACGATGAAGGAAATACCCCACGCTCTGACTCAAAAATTTTATCATCCATTTTCACAATTTAATTTTCTCGTAATTTTGTGCAATATTTGAAAAATAGGGTGCGGTTTTGAATTTAAAGGAGAGACTGAAGCATAAAGTGACTTTTTGTTCAACTTATCCAGAGTCAAATCAATCGAGCAAACGAGGCTGTTTTTTTCATTGCAGAAATTTATTTAAAAATTGCACAGGACAAATTGCGAAAAATAAATGGAAAGAAAAATCAATTGCACGAAATAAATTACGAAAAATTATTTATAAAAAAATAATGTCAAACAAATAACTGCACAAATATAATTCCAAACAATTATTTACGAAACGTTAACTACAATCAAATAAGTGTACAAACTCAACTGCAAAAAAATCATTCATAAAAAATGAATTACCAATAAAACTGCACAAATTGAATTGCAACAAAAATTGATTCCCAATAAATGAGTGCTTAAATTTAATTGCAAAAAAACTATTTCTCAATAAATAAGTGCACAAATTCGATTGCAAAAAATTGAAGAAAAACATAAATGGCATAAAATAATTGCACAAAATTAATAGCAAATGAACGTTTCTTCGTACACTACAATTATGATATTGGAGTTTGCATCCTAGTAGAGCCCTGGAAATTATATTTTCTTAATTCCCCTGCCTTTTTGGTAAAATTGGCTCCCAAAACTCACTCAATGCCTTTTATGATCATTTTTCAAAAATTACAGTATAAATTTGCAAGCAAAGCTTTTCGAGAATAATAAATTAAATACGTAAAGAAAAAAAAAAAAGAATTCACGTTGCATCCCAACGATGCAAATTCAACGAGCATAAAAAATTAGCGAATTCTCGTTTGGGGCACCTCCCTGTCTTCGATCGTGGTCAAGCGTTTTTCACCAACATAGCCCACTCCAAAGGACCAATGATCTGTAAAAATGTGTATATTCCATCTAACTTTCCATACGTTGTAAAATTCATTGTCAGCCTTTTCTAACGGATGAACGGTTGAATAAATGAATTAGCGCTTTTTGCAAATTGCAATGTGGATGTGAGAAAAAAAGTGTGAATTTCGAAGTACCAACGAACGTCGTTCGTCAACCGTTGCTCGGGTACTCTTTTTGCCCCCCCCCCCCCCCCCCCCCCAACATAACGAAGTATGCGATTTACGTACGAGAACGTTGAAATTCCAACGAAAAGTCACTACGCTAAATAATCAATTGTAAATACAAATGTAAGTCAAAGAGGAAGCGGGAGGGAGTGAATTTTAATCCGTACTTTTGGTATCGAAGTCCAAAAATAAAACAATAAAGTAACACAGGGATTCGAAAATTACGGGTTTACAAGCAAATATCTGCTTTTTTTACAATTTTTTCTGTTGATATTAGAATTGCTATAATTATTATCATTATGGCTATTAATTATTATTACAATAATTGTTTCGACACACACGATTTTTGTTCTGCTCCCAAACACCTGTCTCTTACGCGTTAAAATCACTGTAAGTATGAATGTCCGAGTGTGTCAAATTAGCGACGATTCTTCGTCGCGCTTTACGAACTCGGTAATGCTTTTTTAAGGGGGTACGCATCAGTGACAGCCCAAAAAATGGGAGCAATTAATTGTAAAGAAACTATCGAATCCATTTACTCTGTTTTTAACACATCATTCACCCACATATTAACAAAAGGGTCTGTCAAATTTGATTAACAAATATGAATTTGAAAAGCAACTTAGTATCGACGTAACTTGAATAATGTAATTAACTCCACCGACCTGGTAGATGTAAAAGAGAAGTACCAAATTCATTCACTAACCATCATCAGATGAACGAATTTTTTCAAAAGCATTGCTCGTTAACGAAATATTAATAACTATGAATATTTCATCAATATCATCAAAATAGAAATATTATCATTTCGAATTATAAACAATAGGGATATAAAAAATTACCATTGTTTATATCACTGATGTTCATAATTTGCGATGTTAGTAATAATATTATAATTATATTTGATGCAATTATTATCACGAGGAAAACTTTTCGTCGAAAATCGTGGAGAAAAATCAAGCATTTGAAATTTAACATGGCAAACAAAATTTAAAAAAAACTCCTTCAGGCATGAGCCCAATGATATAGTTTATAAATACATTTCTTTTCGGACCAACTAATTAATAATGCCAATCATTTCTTGAAATTTTACAGATGTCTACGCTGACACGTACGTTAGCGAAAGTTTACAAAAAAATTAAATCGCTCGAGTAGCGATTTAATTTATCTCGAAATAAGTTTCCAAAAGTGCTCGTCATTTTTTGGGACGTCACGGCAGTGTACACAGGGTCCGCAGCCCTTAATACCAACATCGAGATCCATGTCCTTCGATATTTTTTATTATCCCCGATCGGGAGACTCGCGGGGGAAAGAAGAGACCATCAGGTACACGAATATTATCCGTCGTGCCAAATTTTATTTCTATATTGATACACCTTTCGTCCGATAGATAACGGCATTTATCGAGGGCAAAGAACAATTCTTGTATCGTAAAACTCGAGGGGAAAGAATTGCCACGATTTTTCGCTAATTGTAGGGCCACGAGAGGCGGCCCTTATCGGTGTATCGTGTGCATTCGGGATGAGGACCGGCAAGTGGTATCGATGATGACGATGAGGGAAAAACGATACTCTGGGAAAACCAAACGCTTTTTAACGCATAAATGTATGTGTATAAATTCGCTACATCACGTGTGTCGAGCTAAGCTAAATTTACGATTAAAAAATGGACTCATCGATATGTAATTATTTGTAAGATACGTGTAAATGCGTGTAAATTGTGGGAAAAAAAACATGTGATCGATATGACAAGCGACGAAGGGATGGAGATTTTAAAAAAAAGGGGAAAAAAACTTTTCACATTCCTCATCGATTATTGCGTGACGAAGAGTTTTCACATATTCACCCGAGAGTGAGAATCATTTTATACTGTGTTACCAGGCGAGGGAGTACGTGATTGAACTCGCAGAGACTTTATTTGTGATTGAACGAATAGCAAAAAAAATCGAGAGAATTCTACCTTTTGTGCGAATGAAGATTATCCCGAAGGGACTCAAGTTCCAGCACAAGTTCGAGGCAAAGCTTCATTCAATTTCTTGCTCGGCAAACATTGGCGGTAATTTAATTAATAAGTTCGAGCCTGTGTTCCACTTGAGTCATACTTGAATTAACTTTGAACTGAGGTCAAGTTGAGGTTGAGTTAAAGTTGAGTTGAACATGAGTTATATTGTGAGTTTAAGTTAAGTCCTACTTGACTCGACGATCTAATTCAAGTCGAGGCATACTTGAGTTAACTTTGAGCCGGAGTCAAGTTCAGGTTGAGTCGAAGTTGAGTTGGAGCTGAGTTAAAGTTGAGTTAAAGTTGAGTTAAAGTTTAGTCGAAGTTGAGTTGAACTTGAGTTATATTGTGAGTTTAAGTTGAGTCGTACTTTACTCAGCAATCGAATTCAATTTGGGTCGGAAATTGAGTTCGAAAAACGCTTCACTTCGAACTTGCCTATCCCATAAGTATAAACTAAAGGGTGAATTCAAGTTTGTACTCAAGAATGCACTCAAGATTGGAGTTAAGTCACGAAAAAGATTGAAGCTCGACCACTTAGATGCGACAACAAGTACAGCTTGAAGTTCAGCCTCATAAAGTTCAGATTTATGGATGCAGACTTGAGTTTGAATCAAAATCAACATTTAATTCCACACTCGCATCTGTCAATTTGGGTCTTCATTTACAAATGGAGCTTAACTTTTTTTATTCAAGATGGTTTTTTTTTAATTTTTTGAATATTTTGGACATTGACTTTTTTAAATTGAAAATGAACGCTGAAGCTGGCCGGTCTACCTCACCTTACCTGGCGACGCGAGCCCCTTTTACCGGAAAGGTTAACTTAAATTGACGTCCGAAGTTAAGTATGAGTTTTTATTTTTTGTTCGGCGTTCTACTTATTTATTAATCATTGTTCATACGTTTTTTTGTTATTCGAAGCCAATCGTATTACATTAAAAGTACGTGAATTATTTACTTGTAATGCGAGATTTTTTATTGAATTAATATATATTGGAGAAGAGATAAATGATAAAGTGTATTGTAATGAACGAAAATTGAAATTTCGGAGAAAGACTGACAGTGGTGTTTTTCAAACTTCGTTTGAAAAATGTTTGAGATGAAGAAAAATGTCCAAAAGAAGAGGAAGGGAAATGCTACAATTAGTATGTACTTAATATTCAGTTATTTCATTTTTTCATAAAAGGACATTGTTTTTTCTCAATCTTTTGTAAAAAAAAAACTTTTCGATTACATTTGATTTCGAACGCGCGAGACTTTCGAGGAATTTACGAAGAAATAATTGGAGAAAGAAAAATGAAGAAAAATGAAAAACGATTCAAGTCCGAGGACTTGCACACTATATTGAGAGAATTAGATGCTGTTATAATAAGTGAGGCGAAACGATCCGCGTGGATGGCAGGACCGCGAGACGTGGAAATATTATAAATAAATGTTCTATGCGTGAGAAGAATGTTCATCCTTCAATCGGCGAAAACCGTCACGAGCTCGTTCTGTATAACGTTTCGATGAGGGAAGAAGCAAAAAAAAACAAAACTAGTTCGTTAACTCCGTAATCAAATGTCGTAATACTCCGCTATGATTGTATCCTGGATGATGCATCAATAAAATACCTTATTTTTCATTTCAATATATTTATTTGTAACATAGGCGTTCACTCAGGTCGTTCTCGCGACATTGTTTTTCTTATAACTGCATAAATCGACGCAGCCAGTGTCTTGGATAAAATTGCAAACCCACGTTTCCGTTTAGATTATTGACGGTCATCCAATGTACGCACGAAAAAGTGCTACGCTCCATCCGGTCGATGTAGAGTTTGCCCTTAAAAACAAATTGTTTCAATCCTCTCTATAAGTGTTTCCAACATAAAAACCTGTTTTATAATCGGTCGATAATTTACCAGCAGTCGGTAAAGTACCAGCAGCCGGTAACTTATCAGCAGTAGATAACCGGTAGCAGCTACCGGTATATACGGATACTAGTTTACCTTCAGATGGTCCATTTCGTGCTGGGCGATTCTAGCTGTCCATCCTTGAGCCTTCCAGACGAAAGGTTTACCAGAAATGTCTAATGCCTCGATCCTCACGCTCTTGGCTCTCGGCACCGTTGCTGTGTAGCCTAAAATGCTGAGACATTCCTCGTCATCCCTCACGGGCCCGTAATCGATCACTTTCATTTTCGGATTGATGAATATTGTCACCGGTGCCAATACCATTCCGCGTGTTTGCCGGTAATCTTCAGAGAAGTCTTTCAGATGCTTTTTCGTGACTTCGAGGACAAATATCTGTTGGGGCAGCCCTATTTGGGGAGCGGCCAGTCCCATTGCTTTGTACGTCCTCATCACGCTAGTCATATGTCCAATCTTCTGCAATTGCAATGTAACTTGAGCAACTACCGAATGTTAAACAGTTTCAGCTAAAGCCTAGAACAAAAACCTCGATTGGACATATCTACGTCTAAAAGAAGGATTATCTTTCATCGTCTACTCCGATACTCATTCAACAATATAATCTTTGGTATAAATTATCTCGATCTTCAAAAAATGAGAAACGGAATGGGAGCTATAAAGACGTTTCAAACTTACCCGCCGGAACTCCGGGGTCTGAATTTCTTCGGGCTCAACGGGCTGCGCTTCCATGCGCAAAACAGGATCGCCAATTTGACAGATGTGAATGTACGGCAGCGTAGGTCGCGGCTCGAAATAATTCCGAAAAGCTTTCTTCACTCGTTCATAACTGACATGTCTTCTTGCGTTCTCGTTCACTTTCGCGGCAGTCGGCCTGAGAACCTTCGCGATTGTTCGTAACATGCCGATTATTCGTGAACCGTGAGAAGAAAAGCACACTTAACCTACGACACAACCTCGCGTTACTGCTTCCCA
>OZ023316.1:52837606-52840106 GCA_964007375.1 Ophion obscuratus | reverse complement strand
GAGGGCAGAAGGGAGAAGATTATGTGGATGAGGATGGACGAAACCTCTTTATTTTCTTATTTTGGTCTCCTTTGTTTTCTGGCTCTTCGTTTTGTTCTTGTTCTGCTTCCAGTTGTTTTCGATTTTTCTCTTTACTCTTCTTCCAGTTCTTGTCTTTCGTGCTCTTCGAGTTGTGCTACTTCATCTTATTTTCCCTATGCTTGTAGTTCTCTTTCGTTTCGATCTTGTTCTCCTTCGTCTGATGTTCGGTGGAACGATGAGTAGGCCATTGGGAACTGTCTTCATCTTCAGAGCCAGGAGAGAAAGATGAGGGTTGTTCTCCTTCATCTTTAAAATGATGAAGATTCTTCTAGTTCATCTGCATATTCCGCTTCTCCTTCCTCATCTTCTTCTAGTTCTTCTCCATCTTCCACATGTTATCCTTCTTGGCTCTGCTGATTGGAGGACCTTTTTTCCTCTGGTACTTGTCCTGCAGCTCTTCTCCTTCGTCTAGTTCTTCTTATTCGTCTACGCCTTCTCTTCTGCCTGGTTCTGTGCCTCCATGCTATTTTCCTTCATTCAGATCTTCTCCTTTCCACTGCTCGTTGAAGATGAAGAAGTTCTCCTCCTTCATTGTGAAGATGAAGATGATTTTTCTCCTCCTTAATCTTCTTTCACTCCTTCTCCTTCATCTTCAGCTTCTATTTCTTCGCCTTTGTCTTCTGGTTCTCCTACATCTTCTTCCCCATCTTCTACTCGTTTCCCTTCCTTTTTACTATCTTTATTACCATCGTCTAGTCATTTGGCATCTCCTAGTTCCTCTCCTTCGTCTACTTATCTCCCT
This sequence comes from Ophion obscuratus, assembly GCA_964007375.1. Taxonomy (NCBI): domain Eukaryota; kingdom Metazoa; phylum Arthropoda; class Insecta; order Hymenoptera; family Ichneumonidae; genus Ophion; species Ophion obscuratus. The sequence continues at coordinate 52,839,283 of OZ023316.1, read as the reverse complement.
TCATCCTATTAGCATCGTTCTACAGTCCGTTTGCTCTTCCCTCATCATCTTCTTTTCTGTCCACTTCTTCTGCTTCGCCATCATCTCTCCTGCTTCTTCATCTCTCAGGACGCTACCATTTTGCTAAATATCCCGGTCGTCTCGTGGTACGAGCTTCATACTCGCGAGGCAGCTGCGATGCCCGTCCTTTGTTTCGTCATCAGTTATCCTTCCCGCAACGTCCCGAAGACAAAGCTCCCCGAGAGAATCGGATGGCTTCGTCGAAACTTCTCGCTCACTTTTCGTCCATTTTTACTTGATGAATTTTGTTTTTTTTTGTAATTTTGTTATCACGAACATCGAGTTTCGTCAGTCCAACGATCATTTGTAGGTCCCCTAGCGTGACGTTTTTTTTTCTTCCTTCGTGTATCTCGTCCTGCTCGCAGGTTGGCACGGTGAATAAAATCGAGCTGTGAGAAAAGATCGGAGGAATGATGAGCGCGGGTGGCTGCGCCCGGGTTGGATGAAACGTTCGACGTTCTTTGTTCGTCTGTCCAGGCTTGACGCAACTTCTTGGCTGGACGCAGCTCTTGCGCGCGCAGGAAACCTCCTCCATCTCTCTCTTTTCTACCTCTATCTCTCTCTACCTCCCTGTCTTCCCTTTTTGAGTCCCCCTTTGTAGTTTTTATCGCCGTCAGGTCAATAAACGTAGATGGTCTTGAGCTGATCCTTGAGCTCCGGAGGAATGGCACATGTATCCGTTTCCGGTTTCCTCTTTACCAGACGACGCCAGCGTCCACCGAGGTTCTTGCGGAAGCCTTTGGCAAAGCCGGGCCTGTCCGACTGTAGTCCGTGTACAAGGGTATCCTGGAACAGTCGAAAAGAATATCGTATGAGTTAGAAAACGCGTGTGCGACAGCTGGTAAGGATATTTTTTGAAATTTGCATTTTCTTCTCCTATTCTCGTTGCAATCATTGTTGTGATGTTGCGGACACTATTATGGTAATGGGGAGTCTGTTGCGACTTTGCGAACATCATTACGATGTTCCAATAGTGATCGCAACGTTTCTAAAACTTCAAGACCCTTCCAAGCGTATTTTCCAACGTCTCAAACGTCATTGGAGAATCCCAGCCTTCATTGCAAACTTCCAATGATCATTGCAACGTCCAAATCCTTACGGCAACCTTCCACGCATCGTTACAACGTCCCAATCTTCACTACAACCTTCCACCCATATGCCAGCATCGTCTCAATCCTCATTGCAACATCCCAATCATCGTTCAGCCATCCAACCATCCAAACACTCATTTCCAACCAACCCTGCATCGTCCCAATCCTTTCGGCAGCCTCCCAATATTCATTCAACCATCCTGGCACTGCTTCCCAACCATCCCTGCATCGTCCCAATCATCACTGCATCTTCCCAAACATCGTTTAACCCTCCAACCATCCTGACAACGATTTCCAGCGATCCTGGCAACATCCCAACTAGCCTTACACCACCGCAAACATCGCTACAATCCTGCAAGCAACCTTCTTCCATTGTACAACGTCGCTGGCACTGCTTTCCAACCATCCCTGCATCGTCCAAATCCTTTCTGCAGCCTTCCAATATTCATTCAATCATTCTGGCACTGCTTCCCAACCATCCCTGCATCATCCCAATCATCACTGCATCTTCCCAAACATCGTTTAA
>OZ023316.1:52830106-52832606 GCA_964007375.1 Ophion obscuratus | reverse complement strand
AATAATTTTTTTGTAGCGATTAATTTCAAAATGGCGGCTGTGCAGCGTTTATCTCAAAACTGCATTTTTTAAGTTGGTCGGAAACATAACTCAGACAATTTTCTACCGATTCACTTGAAATGTTGAATATATCTTGAAAAATACATTGTCTATGGAAGTACGTAGAATTTTTTTATATTACATCCTTCATTTGTTATTAACGATTTTGTTGGCAAATTTTTGGAAAGTGAAAAATTTGTCTAAAAAATCGTCAGATAATTGTTAATAACAATAAACTATGTAATATAAAAAATAATCCTACGTACCTTCATAGACAATGTATTTTTCAAGATATGTTCAACATTTCAAGTGAATCGGTTGAAAATTGTCTGAGTTATTTTTTTAAATGAATCGCTTCTAAAAAAACTATTGTATACAGTCACCGATATGTATGATAAATACCCTTTTTTGTAATCTCGATTTTGGTTGTAGTTTTTCTGAAAAAAAAAATCCCCAAAAAGGCCATTTTTCGGCTTCGAGTGGCCTAGCCCCTTAATCGGCTGCGATTCTTATTACCGACTGAGCTGCTCGTCGTCTCGGGCACAGCGGCCACCCGGACGAAAAATTCAAAACGTTCGAAGGCCCTTTTCTCTCTATTGACAAGCGTCACTGGGTTGTTATCGTTGTAGGAGCCAAGAGGTGAAAACGAAAGTGACCAGGACAGGTAAGCTTCGAGTGAGGATTGTCTCCGGGCACAGCTGTGCCAACAAAGACATTCCGACGCTTGTTCATTCTTATTGGTGCTGTTATAACTATCATCGTTATTGTTATTGTGGAATAGTCCCAAATTTTATTGAGTGCTCAGATGTTTTTATCTTTTTGTGACGTTTGTCGTACGCGAGAATTCTTATTTCTGCTTATAGGAACCGAATTTTCGCGTAACAAAGTTGTACAAAAACTCGCCGGGGATAGCGCTAGTGAAGCGTTCTCAGGCGTGGTATTTCTCGCGATTTCGTACTCTCTGATATCATCGCATTGCGTGCTCGTCATTATATTAATTTTATAATAATAGTAATAACCTCCTCATAAATATCATTATAATATTTATTGTAACACCCTATAATGAATATTATTATATTAGGTTATTGTTTTTATATTAGAATATGACGAGTATATTAATAATGATAGAAACTATTACTATTATATTATAATAGGTAATTATATTATTGATTATAACATAATGACCTAATGACCTATATTATAATTATATTATAATACAATTACAATTGTAATAAATTATAATTATAATATTATAATAATATGAATTATGATTATTATTGTTATGTTATTAAAATATATATCATAACTCAACATATTTTTATACTTTATTATATATCGTCGTGTCATTATACTTTTAAATATATTATAATTATGATATTGTAATATACGATATTTTATAACCCAATACAACAAATGAATAATATATTTTTGTATTATATATTACATTAACTAATATTATGAATAATGAAATTAATAATAATACTCAATATTTATTATTAATGATAATATTATATGTTATATTGTACTTCGTGGTAAATATTTACAAGTGGGGCTCCAGCCCTAATCGGCTCCAAAAAAATGTTCCACGTGTTCGGGGCTATTCTGCGGTATGAAAATATATTTTTTATTATGGGGGAGGGGTATTTTATTGAGAAAAAAAAAATATTTCCGGAAAATATTCGATTTTTGAAATACGTTTGTTAGGGGTTGTTTGGGTTTGTTTGGGTTCCCCCGACTTAAATATTATAAACAAAGTGCCCTGAAATACATCGACACGATAAAAAAATTTTAAACCCCTTTCCTAGCTGGAGCCCCACTTGTAAATGTTTACCTAGCTCGTTGGATAAGTAGATTTTTAACTATATTTTTAATTATACTATTATAAGATATATTATAGCCCGATTTAATAAATAATATATTTCCAAATCAGATATCACGTTGGCTAATGAAAATAATAAAAACCCGAACAAACTCAATAATAATAAACGGCAATGGGTGTACTATATCGATGTTTACCGTGCACAGTGCACGTGCGATATTTTCGCTCGGCGCCAAATTGCACTCTACGAAATAAATATTTCTCACTCCTCGCTCCCTATTTTCCCGTTCTATTTGCGAATTTTCGTGCCAACGACGAGAGACCCGGCCATATCGAGGGAGAGAGAACGCGAGAGCGAAATAGGGATCGCGGAACACGAGAGCATTCGTACTCTCTCGCGAGTTCTTTACGACGGCGACGAGAAAGTTTACGGTCGCGCGGAGACGAAAACGAGAAGTGTCTCGTGAGTCTAGACGCTCGGTGAGCCGAACTTCCGCGAATTATAAGGCGCTTTACCTGGCCGTTAGACGTGATGCAAAGTTTAGACCTATATATAAAGAGCGGAGCAGGAAAGACGAAACGAGGAAATTGTTAGCGAGGGTGCCTCGGGGAATGCGAGATTAGGAAACTATTCGAGTCATG